>JAPFFP010047687.1:0-10233 GCA_026153255.1 Solanum medicagineum
CCTTTGGGTAACACAATAAATGCATTTGGGGACAATTGTTAACTCGTGCAGATGTGATAAGGCGAAGTTGTAAGCAATAGGTCACACACACACACACACACACACACACACACACACACACACACACACACACACACACACACACACACATATATATATATATATATATATAATAGGAGATATGTTAAATCTATAATTTCCAAAAAGTATTAAATGTAATAGTTATGTAGCATATAAATAGTTTATTTTTTAGTCTACCTCTATCTTCTGACTCTTCGGATAATGCTTTAAAAGCCAATTTATCTTAGGTTGTTTCTTCAAATGTGGTTGTTCACCTTGTAGATTTGCTATTGTTTGGCTTGCTGCTATATATTTATTGACCCGTTACAATGCGCTCCGTAGTTGAATCTTCTCTATAATATAAACAATAGTTAACATATTTACATAAACTATGTAATACTTAGATATGCATGTTAATATGTTGAGCCTCTAGTAATCAGGTATGCGTGTTTAGTTTATATGAATATGTGAGTTGTTACCTGTATGTATTACATCGTGTCTTGGATGGGTGTCATGGTGATCATTTTACTAGTAGAAACAATTCCTTTTCTTTTATCACCTGCAATATTAGTTGAACACAACTGTTAAAAGTAGTGAATATATGCGATATACCTCGATATGATTGGTCATCATTTCTTGAACCATGGAGTCAAATTAAGATAGCTAACTTGGCTACTTTAGCCCCAACACGTATAGGCAATTTTTCATGATCTAGAACATAGTGAAATGATTACTATCAATTGTTACTTTTTATAATGTTCTATTTTTCATTTACAGGTACTGAATACATACTGTAATGTAGTTTTAATTTCTAAAAACATAACATGAATATGTTGATTGTTTATTAAATTACTAAATCAAATTCATTCACACACGAGAAAGGAAGTGAATAACAAAAGTGATGTTAGTTGAAGTTGCAAATTTAGAATATTAAATAACTTATTAATATTAGTATAGGAAGATACTAAAGGTAGTTGACTATAACAAATTGTTCTATCAACTTTATACTAATCTCTTTTTAATTTGATCTTATTGAAAATCATTGGAGGTTGCTTTGGGCTCTTGTGTTTGACCTTCTTGGTTCTTTTGCTTCGTAGCCTAATGATCGGGATCTCATTCTCACTATCATCAGAACTATTTTATTTTGTAACATCATGTGTCTGCAACTATCTAATTCATTTTATCAATAATCAGAGATTCCTCTCTAATGACATCTTTAAGATTCTTTGTTTTCTATGTTATTCTCGGGGTTTGAATGTCAATTTTGATAACCCTGCTAATTTTTTCAGCATGAATTTTCTCCTTAGCAATCACTTTCATATTTTCAGACTCATGTTGCTTCACACTTTTTGCTTTTTCATTCTTTATACTTTGGCTTCTTTGTTTTTTAATGGGGATTACAACCTCACTTTTATCAGTTACACCTTTATTTTCAACCTTATTATTTTCACAGCTACCAAATTTATATTTGAATATGCTTTTGGGAAATTATGATCAATTTCACAAGGATACTAAAAATACTTTGTCCTTACTAAATAACATCTTGCGGTAATACACAAATGCTTCTTTTTGCGGAACAAAATAACCAATATATATTAGTATAAATATTCAGTAAACATAGGGTTAAGTGGTTTGCATTAGTTGTTCTTTAATGTACTAATTGATTTACTTTTTAGATGTCGATTGAACATACTCTTTTATGTCACAACCTAAGAAGTATTCTGCCGTATCAAACAATATAATACTTAGATATTGTTTCTCAGCAGTAACATCAATGTTTAACCTATATCTGGAATACATTCGAAGATGTCATCATAACTCTTCATTTATTAGTTATAGTAAGTAAGCTTTTTGTTAATTCATTATGTGTTTTACCTCTCCTCTTTATCAATATCTTCACTCCTGCAATAGGAATAACTTGCACTACTCTTTATAATGTTCAATCATCTCTAGCATTTCTTGCAGACATGATACCACAACTCATGATTAATGTCAACGCCAGATACCTTAGCATTAAACTTATGGTACATGTCCTATACATAAGTTAGACAATCAATTTGTTGCAAGTTAAACATATAAATCATTTACTACTCATTGATATATTAGGTGGAAAAGGTACCTTCACATTGGTAAGCGACCAATTTAAAATATCTCCAATTTTCACTTCCCGGGTTGTTCGCATTACTTTACTTGGCATTAAACTTATGTCGATATTTTCTGCCTTCATGCCATTGTAATACCCTGCTATTTGTGAGCTTAGAATGGAACCTTCAAGCTCAATCTAAGTTCACTTATAAGTCTTCAATCCAAGCTTATTTCTATGGTTTAGGGTCATCATGGGTCTCCTTCATCATGTAAAGTTCAAAGGAATTCTATTGGATAAGCTTTTCACAAGAACCGATAGAAGGGTCAACATTAAATGGTCATATCTCCTTGCACAAAAATAATTGGGTGACCTATAACATACCAAATTGAAGCTCTTTTGAATCAGCTTTCCAATGTATCCAATTTCACCAAATTTTGAGTTCAGATCAAGAAGTTACACCCATTTCAGTAAAGCCCTCCGGTGTTGTGTTTCCTCCATTTTTGCTAAGGCAAGCCAAAAGGGCACACATACGGGTCTTGTGGCTTCTCATAGATCGTGGGGGTGGATTATCGTGAAGTCTCTTCCTAAAATGATATTCGAAGTGTGGAATCACCGTTTTGAACTTAGTACGTTTATATAGACACTTGTACGACCCGTGAAGCTTCACACGATCCGTGAGACATTCAATGGAAGCACCCTTAACTTGAAGAAATCCTATTGGAATTTTCTAAGTATGGTTTCACGGACAGGTATACGGCCCATGTGACCTTGTACGGACCGTATGACCCTCCAATGGAACCCTTGGCAATATTTTTCGACACAATTCATTAATGATATTTTCATAATTATGGCTTCTCCTAAGGGACTTTTGTGACCTTCTATGTTATCCTAAACATTCAAATGACCTAAACTCTTCTTCCCTCAATCAAATTAACTCTTACACTTAAAATTACATTTAAATCTCCTAAAACTCCTCTCAGAGACTCCAGTGATGAATTAGCTTGGGATTCAAGGGCTCCATTCTTCATCAAATTCTTCTTGTTTCTTCTTGGTGAACTTAGGTATGTGGGATTGATTCATGGTCCCTTTCAACCATGAAGACCTAAACCCTTTTCACTTTGATTTTTATGAAATTTAGCTTACTTTAAAGATGAGTTTTTAAGATTGTTGTTTATTTAATTCAATTAAGATATGATCTATGTTTTATTGTTGATTTTAAATTGATTCAATCCCTAATATGTTGAATTGCATAAAAATTATGAAGATTTAAATATGGACTGTCCCTTTAAAGTTTGATTTAAGTATGGGTAATCTAAATTGTGATTTAAATGTGAGTTTTACTGATGGATTTACTTGAATCTCCTATTGTATTGTTGATTTAAGATTGAATCTACATTACCCATGCTATTCTCATAACATTCATGGCATATGCGTTCATAAACAATGATTTTCATGACATTCATGAAGTGGGTTAAGACCCAATTATATTGATAAATATGATTTTTTTTTGAAAATATGGTGTAACACCCTTAAATTCCTCCTATCTGATTTAGACAAGTATGTGCAGAGGATTGCGGGAAAATAACTAAGGAAAATTGAAAATGCTGGTAATGAGAGGGGTTATGAGTCGTAGGGAGGTTTACGACTCGTAAATCGAGTTTCGTAGGGACTTCTAGTGAATACATGTTTCAAGAACCTCCAAAGTATGAGATCGGCTACAACTCATAGACTATAATATGAGTTGTAGAGGAGGGTTTCGTGACAAATTTCAGTAAAGATCAATTTCTAATCATATGGTTCATGAGACCCAGTTACGACTCGTAGAAAGGGCTACGTATCGTGGTCGGGGTCTCTTAGACCCTGTTGGTAGTATTAATGAGGGGTATTTTTGTCATTTCCACTACATATCCCCTTAAACCCTAGCCATTTTTATATTTGAATGTGGTCCAAAAATGAAATTTAAGGACATTATTTCTCATTCTCCACACCTGGGTGTTCTTGAAGAGTCTTGGGAGAAGAAGGAAGAAGCTAGGGTTTGCAATTCAAGAGCAAGAGTTGGTTGAGTTTCCATTGTTTCTTAAATCCCCAAGTACGTAAAGCTTACCAAAGTGTGAAATCTTTCTCTTCACATGCCCCTTCCTCCTCTTGAGTCAAGATTTTGGGAAAATAATTGAGGTTTGAGAAATCTTATTATCTTAATATTGAAATTCTTGCACTTATCATGAGATCTTAATCTATTTTATGTGAAACGTTCTATATTGCATGAGTCTTGATATGAGATGTATATGTGTATTTCCCCCATTGATAGCATGACACCTAATTTACATCACTTCATGAAATTTTGCATATAAATTGAGCATGTTGAGTTGAGTAACTTCAGCATATTGAGTTAAGTAAATTGAGCATATGGAGTATAGTAACTTCAGTATGTTGAGTTGAGTAGATATAGCATGTTGAGTCGGATGAGTAGAGCATAATTGAGCATGAGGGAAAAGTATTAAGATGCATATGTTTCTATACATGACATCTTGCATTCATCACATGATGGGTTAATTAAACGAGTCTAAACGACCGTTTGAGTCTGTTGCGAGTCGATTGATTACATTGATTAATTGAGTTGTTGAGCATTGAGATGAGATGAGATACCTCAAAGGGGTTGAGTTTGAGTTCTTGATTGAGCATTGAATTATGAGTTGATGATGAGTTGATTGATGAGTTGAGCATGTTTTAGTCTTGAGAGGAGTATTGAGCACCGAGTTGGGTGATTAAGGAGCACCCTGAACTACGTTTGCTAGCGTAGGATAGTCGTTTCAGCATACTACTAGCGACTCTTTTCCTACAAGTGGACACTCTCTCAAGATCCGAGGGAGCGAGGTTGAGGTTGATCGTGCTTTTTCATGGCAAGTTAAGGGCGGACGTGGCAACGGTGTTGATTCGTTGTGCATCACCTAATTAAAGGTGGTGGGATGAGGAAGGTCAGTTAGAGAAACTCCCAAGCAACATTGATTTTAGCATGAGATTTCAAACTAAGTCTACTTTATTAAACCTATTTCAAACGCATGATTTTACAATCAAACTTGCATATTGAGTTGAGCATGAGATGTTGAGTTGGGATGAGTGAGTCAACCTTTATTTTTCTTGAGCCAATTTATATTCCAGTATATTCCATGTACTGACGTCCATTTGGGCCTACATCATTTTATGATGCAGATACAGGCCATAGAGGAGCTCAACACATGCTTCGTTGAGGCCCAAGTTCAGCACACTTTAGAGTTGGTGAGCCCTCCTTGCATTCCATAGGAGCCCTTTTATTTTCTTTTTTCATTTTCATTTCGCACTTTACTTTCTTGAGTTGAAGTGTCCATGGCCTATCGCGACACCATTCTAGACTGGTTGAGTAGAGGATTCGTGGATATTTGAGTAGAGGATTTGATGAGTCTTTTGTATGTAAACTTATTTCATCTAAAACTGTGATGCAATAGAGTTATATTTTCTTATATGATGCTCGTTTAACTGAGTTATTCTTCCGCTGTTGAGTTGTTGTGATGACGAGGCCAAGTGGTTCTCTTGGTGAATTAGCAATGGTTCTTCTAATGCCGGCCACGCCAAATGTACTCGCTCGAGGCGTGCCAAACTTGGTATCAAAGCACAAATTTTAGGAGTCCTAGGGAGCCTATGAAGTCGTGTCTAGTAGAGTCTTGTTTAAGAGTGTGTTGTGCACCACACTTTAAAACAGGAGGCTATAGGACATTAGGAACTGTTACCCTTTCTTATGATCTGAGTTCATGCGATAGAATTGAAAATTCCATGAAATTCTTTTCTAATTCGTGTGTTAGGCGATTGTAGATCATGCCTCCTAGACGCACCGTAACCTAGAGGAATGCTTCAGCTAGTATTGTTAAGATCCCTACTTCAGAGGTGCCTCCTCAAATGGAAATGAGGGGTCGAGGTTGACCGCCGAGGACTGCTAGTGTTCCTGTGACGCCTATTGCTCCACCTGCTTCTACCATTGAGGATGACTTCAAAGGAGCTATTGCTATGCTCACCCAGTTGGTAGCTGCTCAGAGAGGTAACCAGGGCTCTCAGACTCCTAATTCTAGCTCTGATGAGCCAACAACTGCCTCTAAACTGAGGGACTTTATGAGCATGAACCCACCTATTTACACTGGGTCCAAGGTTGAGGAGGACCCTCAAAATTTCATTGATGAGATGTGGAAGGTGCTAAAGGTTATGCATGCGACTGAGGTTGAGGAAGTTGAGCTTGCTGCCCATCAACTCAAAGACGTGGCCAATGTTTTGCACAACCAGTGAGAAGAGAGTCGAGGTGATTATGCTGAGCCCACTATTTCAGATGAGTTTAAGAGTGCCTTCCTTGATCACTTTTTTCCACAAGAGTTGAGAGTGGCAAAGGTTGAGTAGTTTGTGAATTTGAAACAAGAGGGGATGACTGTTAAAGAGTATAGTTTGAAATTCATCCATCTATCCAGGTATGCCCAAGAGATGGTTCTGGATATGAGGGCGAGAATGAGGAAATTCGTATCTAGACTGGTAGACAGGCGAAGAGAGAGTGTAAGGCGGCATTGTTGATTCCAAGTGTGGATATTTCCAGGATGATGGTCTATGCCCAATAGACTAAGGAAGATAAGAAAAAAGATAGAGAGCAGCATTTCAGTAAGAAGGCTAAATCAACAGAGCCTAAGCCTAGTTAGAGCAAGTAGAGTAAAGAAGATAAGTCATACTTTCAAAAGAGGTCTTTTAGCTACGCACTGTCTTCAGCTAGTGCACTAGCTCCGAGCCAGAGATATGATTAGTGACCCTAAGGTCAGCAAAACTTTAGGCCACAGGGTGCACAGTCTCAAGGAAGTACGACTCTTGATTCTAAAGGGAAACCACCTTGTGGGAAGTGTGGTAAGATGCATCTGGCTAAGTGTAAATATGGAGGAAATGCTTGCTGCAAATGCTGTCAACCGGGTCACTTTTAGAGGGAATGTCCGGTGTGGGGCAATAAGGGCCAGACTTCTACCACAGCACCACAGGTGAGGGGCAATCAGATAGGTGTTGTACCAAGGGCAGGCGGTGGGACAAACCATCTGTATGCAATAGGAAATCTTTAGGATCAAAAGGTTGCACCAGATGTTGTGACGAGTATGCTTCGAGTCTTTACCTTGCTATGCTTTACTTGATCCAAGTCAACTTGTTCATTTGTGATTCCATATGTGGCGCGTAGATTTGAGATACTTCCTGAGTGCTTCCTTGAGCCATTTTCTATTTCTACTCCCATTGGAAAGTTCATTTGAGCAAGCACCCATTAGGGAGTGCCTTTCTCGATCACTTCTTTCCTCAAGAGTTGAGAGAGGCAAAGGTTGAATAGTTTGTTAATCAGAAACAAGAGGGGATGATTGTTAAAGAGTATAACTTGAAATTCATCTGGTTGTCCAAGTATGCCCTAGAGATAGTTTCGGATGAGGGAGAGAATGAGGAAATTCGTATCCGAATTGGGTAGGAAGGCAAAGAGGGTGTGTAAGGCGATGTTGTTGATTCCAGGTATGGATATTTCTAGGATGATGGTCTATGCCCAGTAAACTGAGGAAGACAAGAAGAAAGATAGAGAGGAGCATTTGAGTAAGAAGGTCAGATCAACGGGGCTTGAGCCTAGTCAGAGCAAGGAGAGTAAGGGAGATAAAGTCATACTTTCAGAAGAGTTCCTCCGGCTATGCACCATCTTCATCCAATGCACCAACCCCGAGCCACATATATGATCAGGGGTCCCAAGGTAGTCAAACTTTAGACCACAGGGTGAACAATCTCAAGGAAGTGCAACTCTTGGTTCTAAAGGGAAGCCACCTTGTGGGAAGTGTGGCAGGATGAATCTGGGAGAGTGTAAAGATAGAGGAAACGCTTTCTACAAATGTGGCCAATCGGGTCACTTTCAGAGGGAATGACCAGTGTGGGGCAATAAGGCCCAGATTTCTACCACAGCACCACCAGTGAGGGGTAATCAGAGAGGTGTTGTAATAGGGGAAGGCAGTGGGATAAACTGTCTGTATGCGATGAGGAACCGATAGGATTAGGAGGTTGCACCAGAGGTTATGATGGATATGCTTTGAGTCTTTACCTTTCCTTACTATGCTTTACTTGACTCAGGTGCAACTTGTTCATTTGTGACGTCATATGTGGCGAGTAGATTTGAGATTCTTCTTGAGTGCTTGCTTGAGACAATTTTTGTTTCTACTCCTTTTGGTGAGTTCATTCGAGCTGAGAGTATCTATAGAGATTGTGTGATGTCCATCTATCATAGGGATACTCTTGTTGATTTGATCGAGTTAGAGATGATTGTTTTTGATGCGTTCCTCGGTATGGATTGACTTCATGCCTGCTATGCCTCCATTAATTGCGGAACTGGAACTGTCAAATTCAAGTTTTGGAATGAGCCTGTTATTGAGTGGAAGGGAGATTCTGTTGCTCCGAAGGGTAAGTTTATTTCTTACCTCAAAGCACGAAATTGATCTCTAAGGGATATATCTACCAACTCATGCGAGTCAAGTTTGATGATGTTGAGCCCCCTTCTCTTGAGTCTATCCCGATTGTTGATGGTTCAACTCCATTTGGGAGTTGTTCACTTTCACAGTAATATGGTTGTCTAAAAGTGTTAGATGTGTGGCACATCTTTTTAATACCATAGTGCCATCCATTTTGGCTGTGAGGAAATAATAGTGGATATTGTAATGGATCATAACATCCATAATAGTAATTTACAATTTGGGTTTTATTATTATGGGTGTATATTTGAATATGAGGTGTTGTTGATTTATCATTTGTTTGGTCTTCTATCCAGATGGCCCCTACTTCTGAAGCAGTAGGCAAATTGTAGGTTCATTGGTCTAAACTAGTAGTTGATTTGAGGGCAATGTAGAATTCCGATAGTTTTAGAACGTGTACTAATGAATTTAAAAAGAGCGTATAGGGATTAAGCCTTAATATATCCATCAGCTTTGCTACCATTAATTCAACTCAAGTTATCTAGTAATGACAGTCGATTTCTTATGTCACTTTCATTATCATAGATGCAAATTTCTTGGTTTGTTGTTACAGATGTGCTGTAAAAATACAGCATATTTGATGCCTGAAACAAGGGATTTTGCAAGTTTTTAATACGACCTTTTATGATTTTTCTGTGTTTTTATGTTGTTCTTGCAGAAAAGTTAGGTTGGCATGATTTTGGAGGAAAATTGCAGATTTTGCTGAAGCATAGGATATACGAGTTATCTACGAGTCGTAGCCCAAGCTATGAGTCATAGGGTGTTATCGTAGGAAGAAACAGAGACCAAAAAATTAAAAATTTGCTAAGTGGAGGTCAACCCTACGAGGCCATCCTATGAGTCGTAAGTGTCACTACGACTCGTATAGTTGTACTCGTAGTAGGAAACAGAGAGCCCAAACTTTGGATCAAAAAATTGAAGGCCTAGACTACGAGAGGAGCATAAGAGTCGTAGCGCAAGCAATGACTCGTACCAGTAGGGCATACCAGTTGAGTCCATGATGCCAAGAACTTGATATGAGACCCCGATTACGACTCGTTGGTCACCCTACGAGTCGTACCTGTGAGGTGTACCAGCTACCAACTGTCTTTTTTGTGTTATTTTGAGGGTTAAACTTGTAACTACTATAAATACCTTAAGTTAGGCTTTATTTCGGGATCCCAGCTTTTTAGATTATTGAATGTGCTTTGAATATTCTCTCAGGAATATTTTAGGGTTTTAGCAAAGTTCTTCATTTTTCTCTTAGAAAACCCACTTTTAGGGATTGCAAATATTGCATTGTACTTATTATCAACATATCAAGCTTATGGTTTTCCAATTTATGGCGTCTTTAATGTTCATTGCTTTAGGTAAAATTCTCAACTATGTCTTGTATTTGCATTTTTTGTTTGTTTTGCCTTAGCAATGAGTAGCTAAGCACCCACAACTTGGGGTTGTGGGAACCATGGGTAGTTGACTTGAGATGACCTAAGTTTGTGCATTTCTATGATTAGGGTCTTGCATATATTGTCTATTTCTCTTTATTACGATTGTTGTTTTATGGTGGCC
>JAPFFP010047688.1:0-10233 GCA_026153255.1 Solanum medicagineum
AAAAAATCAATTCACTTTCCTACTTTTTCTTTTTTATTGCCTTCACTATTTTTTTACTTCAACTAAAAAATAAAAATTAAAAAAAACACTTCAACCAAAAATAAAATATAAATTTGTGCGGTTTGAACTTAGTGACACGTCTGCTTCAGCTGCTTGATTATGATAAAATAAATCTCTTTATAAATTGGACAAATAAAATTAAACAAATATTTCAATATCTTCTAATGATTATATTTGTGTCAAAAAGGAAATACTTCAAAAGAAAAATACAAATAAATCAAAAAGCTTATGTATATTACTTAAAATAATGTAAAAAGTACTATAGGTCACACTAGTTAATTTAAATATTTAGTTCTTGAACTTTATCAGTACCACATAAATTGGGACAACGAGAGTAAGATAAATTATTTAAAATTTATGAATAACGTGCTATAAATTACAATAATTAATAATTTAATTAAAAAATAGAAAAATTTGGTTGGCTCTCAAAATTCTGTATGCGCAACATAAATAAGAACAAAATAAGTAACATATATTATTTAAAATTAACATAAAATATACTATAAGTCGTAATTATTAACAATTTAAATATTTAAAAAAATAGATAAAAAAATTTATAAATGTCACATAAATTGAGACACGAAAAAAAACATATGTGAGATGATGCCTGATTAATTTTTTAACCAAACTAAATATTATCTCCATTTTAATTATAGGCCTACTCTGTATCATTACATTGTTAGGTATGACTTACCACCTGCGAGGCATCAAAAATGCAACACAGACGGGGCTTGCAAAGGAAATATTGGGGTAAGCACCTATGATTTTTGTATTAGGAATCATAATGGAGACCTAAAATATGCCCAGGCTGATGTAATTGGGGAAAGGACAAACATACAGGCAGAGGCCTGGGCTATTTTGGAAGCTGTTAAGTACTGGAAACAAGAAACACAGGCCCACAAAATTCTGGAGTCAGATTCCTTAATCATGATATACATTTTGAAAGGAAGATCAAACCACCCTGGGAAATCATGGAGATGGTGGAGGAAATTGCATACAACATACACATACAACAAATCACAGTTCAACATATCTTTAGGGAAGGCAATCAACTTGCAGATTTTCTAGTTAATACAACACTTAAGGAAGGCAAGAAGATGGTGTTCAAGGATTTCATACAAGTTCCTAAGCTAGAAAAACAAATTATCAACATCAACATGTAGCAAATAACCATACTTAGAATCAGAACTAAACAGATAAGTAGGCCACAATTAGAGTAGCTTGCAGGGAGGGGGGGTTTTCTGCCCGTATGGCTAGTATTAGATACATCTACATCATTTTAGCATATTTACATCACAAAATGAGCCTTACATACAAAAATATGTTAGCAAGCTAAGAGACAAAAATTAGGTGAGCAGATCGGAAGTCATGTTGAGTACGAAACCTGAACCATCAACCTTATCTCGAGGAAGAGGAAGGGCTGGCCATTATCTACGAGTGTGGAGAGTCCAGTCAGCTATAGGAGAGAGTAAGAAGATCAGACGGGTACAACGGAGGATAAGGAAACATCAGATAAAGGAGAGAGGCAAACTCCAATAATAATAGCACAAAAGACAAGAGGACAAGCGCCTGAAGCACGGTTAGCTAATTCAAGGGGTCGTCAACAAGGAGAGGAAATGGCAGACCATTTTGGAAAGAGGAAAGTGGAAAGCGGAAGCTTCCAGACTAGCTTTTAGAGTTGACAATGGGTTGGGTCCCTCCATTTCTCAAATAGGCTGTAGTATCCTTTTTTTTTTTTGTTTTATTTTTTGGGTCAGCCCATCACTTGAAATTTTTATTTTATAAGCTTTATTAATAAAATGGTGGACTGTACTAAAAAAATTTAATACAAAAATTAAAAAAATCTCCATTTTAATTAATTGCTCCTATTTAATTTGGAAAAAATATTAATAAATTTTATCAATTATTTTTTACCTTAAATTAAATATACGTCAAATTATTTGACTCAAATATATCAAAAATATTTTTTGATCTTATCGTAACATGCCATGTGGAAAGTGAAATTCTCAATATTACACACAAACCAAAAAAAAAAAAAAGAGAAAAAGAGGCATTATTTTGAAGATGAACTAAAAAAGGACATACCCACCTAATTCTTTGCTTTCATTTTTTTTCATTTTTAGAAAACCATTTTTTATTTACTGCAAAAAAAAAATTTAAAAATAATTTTTATTTTTTTTTATATTCAATACACAAGTAAAAAGTTTTTCTAAAAGTATGAGTACATATTTGTTAATAAAAATGAAAAAAGATTTAAAAAAATATATAAAAAAATAAATTAAGAACGGAAGATAAGATGGGTGAAATAAAATTTTTTATTTTATAAATACAAATAATATCAATTTTTTTTCGTGACAACTTTGAGGGTCTCTCTGTGGGTAGTAAAGTAACAAATCCCTCTTTTATATATATATATATATATGAGGGAGTTGTTACTTTACTACGAAACCAATAGTCTTGCTCCATGTCAGTCAGATGCAACCTAGGGCATTCTTGCCATTTCTATTATTACTATTTATATATAAGGAATTAAGTGAGCAACTTTCGGTCGCAGCTGTCTGCTTGAGCAGTTTCCGATTGTCCTGCCTGCTTCAACTGTCTGTTTCTTCTCTTTTATTACATGGGGCCAATAAAAATTATTTCGCGGGCATTTTAATTTAATCTTTTCAAGACAGATGCGTATTAACGTGTCAGCTTCAATTACTTTATGATATTTTTTTAGCTGCTTCAATTTTAATTTTACAATAATTTTTGAAATATAGATTAAAAAAATCTATCGATGTTGCATGAATCGAGAATAAAAAATAATTTATATTGGTTGCTTGTTTGAGCAGCTTCTGGTGAGCCAACGAAAATAATTTGTAAACTTTTTAAGTTAATCTTTTCAGGATAGTTGTGTATTGACATGTCTGCTTTAAAGACTTAATAATTTCTTTAGTTGTTTCAATTATGATTTTACAATATCTTCTAAAATATATAGAAAAAAATCTATCGATGTCATATAAATCGAGAATAAAAAATAATTTATATTGAAGCTTTCGGTGAGCCAACAAAAAATAATTTGTGAACTTTTTAATTTAATCTTTTCAAGATCGCTGTGTATTGACATGTCTGCTTCAACGACTTCATAATATTTCTTTAGCTGCTTCAATTATAAATTTACAATATCTTCTAAAATGTATAGAAAAATTATATCGATGTTCCATAAATCCGTCAGGACCCGAGCCTAGGGTTTAGACGTGACACGGCGCAAGGGGAACCCGAAGGGACCCCAAGCAAGCCTCTTAGAATATCATTACACATCCTTGGTCGCGGAAGCAATAGAACAAACATCAAGAGATAATAAATTGGGACAACTGGGGCTAAGGGAACGCTTTCATATCATAAACATCAAGAACAGTAGATTCAAGGCTCATAGCATAGATACATAATATGTCCAACAACACCTCTACTACATAGATAAGAGTGGGGGCCATGACAAGCAACTAGGCTCATCCTCATAGTCAATACATAAACAAAAGAAAGATAGTCTTAGTACATAGTAAGAGATCATAAGCAATGTCCCCGGAATTAAGGACTCACCAACAAGCTTGAGAGACAATCGTACTAGCCACGTGGACGGGGATGCTCAAACGGGGCTCCGGTTCCTACATGGTGACATCATGCAAGCATAGAGTATGCGTTAGTATGTTTGAATGTACTAAGCATGTAGGATACACGTTTGAATGTACTAAGCATGTAGGATACACGTTTGAATGTACTAAGCATGTAGGATGCAATGCAACAATAGATAGACTCCATAAGCAAAATGCATAATAATACTCAATAGATAGCATAATAGCAAAATGACATGTATAAATGATGATTGAAGTAAAATCATGCTTGTATGGAACATAAAACATGTGTAAGGAGTGACCATTCTCAGTGCAATCCAAGGTCTACCACCTCCTTGGAGAGGCGCATGAGGTACAAACCCCTTCATGAGGTTGATGGAGTACAAACCCCCCCAACAAGGTTGATGGGTACAAAACCCCAATAAGTTTGATGGGTACAACCCCCAATAAGGTTGCACGGGCCTGCAACCTCCCGAGCGAGGCAATTGAGGTACAAACCCCTCAACAAGGTTATCCGGGCCTACTACCTCCCGATTGAGGCTTGGTCATCCCCAATACTATAGAGATAATATCACATATTTACATTCCTTCCATCATATTATACATACATTTCTTTCATCATCATATAATCATCACAGATAAACCTTCCCTTCATCATCATAAAGTCATTCAACTCATAAGACATGCATTGGACCTTCAATTCCACAAGAATCCATATCTAGACATTTTATTAAAAACTTGGTGGGTGTGTAGTGTTTGTGTAGAACCATGCAATGCAAGAGTGTTATCATGCTAGAAAATCCAATGTAAAGCCATCAATTAGATACTTTGTAACACCCTCAAGCAATGTACATCAAAAACCTTGATCAATGCTCACAATAGATCTTAGATTCATAGCCGAAAACATAGTTAAAATAGTCACAATTTCGTAAACCCAACATAGTGTGCAGTGAATTTCATAATCAATAAGACCCATGAGTAAATCAACTGTAAATCATGCAATTTTCAAGAAAAGGAAGCTTGGGCATCATGGGTTAAAAGAACCCATGAAAGAAACCCACATACCTTAGCTTTGGAGATGAACTTGATGAACATTGGAGATGGAGACTTGAAGCTTGAATGAGAACCTTTAAATCCGGATGAGTTTTGAGAGTTGAGTTTAGGAGTAAAATATTTGGCTAAGTGTTTGAATGAGTATTGGGGAATGTTTAGAATGATATGAGGATGAAAAATGGATAAGTATAGGTATTTTCACGTTTGAGAACACTTAGGCCCAAGACTTAGAAGTCTTGGACTGGACTAGCAAAATAGTCAACAAAATACACATCTGCGCGCCCTTGCCGCGTTGCGCCAGGGGCGCACAGAGCTCATTGGAATTCATATTTTGGAAATTTGAAATTACTAATCGTTTGCTCTTAAATCGAGATTAGACCCATTTTCTACTTAATTTGACTCCTTGAACAAGAATATGAAGTCAGATTTTCGATATCACGCTCTGATTTTGAGATATATGAAAATTATGATTCTGAGCACTTTCGAGGCACAATTTCGGACACTTTTTGGGATCGTTTCAAAATCAAAGTTAAAAAACAATTTATATTGGGCCTGTGCTAGCATAAGCCTTAGCCACTAGTATATAAGAGGGAGTTGTTACTTTACTGTGAAACCAATGGTCCTGCTCCACATCAGGCAGATGCAACAAAGGGCATTCTTGCCATTTCTCCACCATATTCTTCATCATGGGCATTGTTGCCATTCTCTCATGCGTATTTCTCATATTGCTCCGCCTCTTTTCTTCATCGCGTGCTCGCTCCACGCGTTGTTGCTTCGCAGTCCACCTTGTTGCTTCCAGCCGGTTGCTTTCATCTGTTTTCCCTCGCGTATTCCTCATATTGCTCCACCTCTTTCAGCTGCTCGCTTCCATCGCTTCGACATGTACAAATAATGATAAGCAGCGTCTAACTCACGCTGGATCAAAGGGACCAACAACCTCATGCTACAGCCTCCCGCTCTTCGTGAGGTCAACAATGGTGTGCTTTCTTTCTCCTTTCTTAGGTCTCCAACTGCTAGAAATTAGTGGGTAAATCGATGGCTTGCACTAATTGGTTCACTATATCGTGTTTTTCGTGGAGATGCAAGTTTTGATTTTGTGTTTGGATTGTGGTGTGGCCTGTGTTATTCCCATTGAAGCTCGATTAAATTTAAAATCAACCTTTGTTTTCCTAGTTGTCCTGTCTCTTTCCTGGTAGTCACTGTTTGATACTTTTAATTTGAAGTATGGTGTGTGAATATTCTGTTTTCTAGGCTGGAAGGACCAGAACTATATTTTTTCCTCTTAATTTTTTCCCATGGCTTTCCGTTTGCTGAAGCTAAAATTGATGAAAGAATAATATAATTCAATTTAGAGGCACCTTGGCGCAAATTGAAAACAATTAAAGGGCTAATTGCACAACTAATACAAGCAGAACTAGATTATCTAAACTAGCATTTTTCCCCACTTTGGTGGCTAGAGACAGATCTTGTCCAACCTTTTTTGACAAAGAGGAATATCTCGGCATGTTCCCTCACACTTTAGCCACAACATCCTACCAGACGAAATAGTTGGCTTCTTACTAAATATGGCTGCATTCAACTTCTAGACTCATAACTTAGCTTCAATGTCCTAACAGACGAAATAGTTATCTAGTTACTAAACGGCTCTGTGTTCAATTTCTAGAATCATAACTTAAACTGTGAGAGGGCATACTTCTTTCATTGCCTGTTAAGCCTTCGTACTAAGGAACAATTTCACACTAAATCGCATAGCAGGGCTTAGATTTTAACATGCAAGGACGGGTATTGTCGCCCAGCATTTCCTGTGAGATCATTGCAAGTGCTATTAACCTTTTCCCTCTCCCATAGGCATCATTGTATTACTATATATTTGATTATGAATTATTACAAGACCACAATGGCAATTATAGAGCTTGTAGTGAAGTATATATACAAAAACCTCACACATGCAATTGCTTTCAACCAGCCTGCAAACATCAGGTAAGTTAGGTTTAATACAACACATGATGTATGATTTATAGGTCACGGGTTGAGCCATGAGAAATCTACTTGTGTCAGGGTCGGCTATATACATTACATCCCCTTGGGGTGCATCTTTTTCTTGCACGTTCTATTCCCTGTAGTCAATAATAGGCACAAATGCCAATCAATATGCAATAATAAACAAGACACAATACACATATAGAGAGAGAGGAAAAATAAATATATACATCCTTCATCAAACCTAAGAACAACATAAATAATATCAATATATTGAAGATGAAAAGCAATCCAGATAACTATTTGAGAGGCTTGCCTGATAGTAGCTTCTCTGTCAAATTCATCGTGTCATTGTAATCAGCGTAGGCCATATAAAATTCACCCATTCTGAATTTAGGAGAATGAGTTAAATCCATTCTCTCATTCCTGAATTGCTTCCTGATCTCATAAACACGATCGAATCCACCACCAACAAACTTCTTAAGATAAAGCTCTAGGAAAAAACACATGAATAGTTTTGCGTCCAGCTCATTGTGATGAGTAACCAAATGGTCTGGCTGAAGCTCCTCCAGCTGTCAAATTCATTGGAGGAGTCTCGACTAAGACAAATAGAAAGCTGCGTGAGAAAAGAACACATTAGTCAGATTGTCGATTATTTACTCCGCTTATTATCTGATGCCCAACTTTACCTTTATCATATCATCATATCATCATATATTATTAAAAGTGGGAAGATCTAGCATTCAAAGTTGAATTAGCATTTTACTCCCACTTTTAATACAAATGACATAAATCATCTAATTAATTATTGCTAAAAATATTAATTAAATAATGATTCTTGAATATTAATTCTGAATTACTACTTTAATGCTGCACTACATGTTCTTACGTGTTAAAGTCCTATTTTAGTGGTCAAACCATTTTGTCCCACTTTTAATAAAAATAATAAATCTTAATGGCTATTTAATGCTGCACTACACGTTTTTAGGTGATATAAAGTCCTACTCTAATGGTTACGTCACTTATTTGAAGTTCAGCAGCCCCATTGTTGTGCAGTATTTTATCCATTGTAATTAATTATTGAGCTGTATGTTTCATCTTAATAACAATTAACTATCCTCCCTCAACATAACAATCATGTGTTATTCCAAATTCCTTCTTAATAGGAATTAAATTCCCTTGATCTGTATAGTGCTATTTTTCCCATCATTATGACAATGATCTATATAAATCTCAACAGGATGCCATTGCCTCCCTAATGCACTTTTCTTCTTGCCTTAATCAAGTACATTATGGCCAAATTTTCCTATTTTCTACTCCTTATTTTGAGTCTCTCTACTTTGTCCTTATAGTTATGTTTGCAATAGTCGTAGTGCAGTTTCGGTAATGATAATACAATTAGAATGGTCCGATAGTCGTAAGATGTCTTTTTTCTCTTTCAACTACACTTGAAACTTTTGCAGGATACTAAATTGCAGTGTCTTTCATTTTATTATGATAATATGCTTTCTATTTAAATACGCAGGACACACTGATGGAGGAAAGAACTATGACCATTCCTCCAGTCCTAAACTTTCCAACTGATTGTCGTGATAAATTATAAATTATACTATCTACTTCTCTGTTGTTCCAACAATTACAACTTTCGCTTCTCAATTGATGCTACTCACGAAGATTGGTGAGTTCATATGGGTGAAGGTGGCATGATTATTGTAATGGTAATATTTTAGTACCTATTTGATTAAATATGTCGGTATAACAATCTAAACATACAAATTATATAGTTATGCTCAACTTTCAATTTTGTGAATTCTACTTCTTGAAGCAATTGTAAAGTCTTTCTACTAATTGGTGTTGACGCTGTTAAAGTTTCCAAATGGAAAAAGAATCATGCTACCAACTGTAACTGGAAAGAACATCTCCTAAAATGAATTAGAAGCTAACTTTAGTGAAGTTGACAGAGATCAAATAATTTTATGTTAGTATCTTTTTATCTTTGTTTGTAGTCTAATCTGAATTCATTTAAGTATAATATATACCATGGATGGATGGCTGCCTAATGGCAAAATTGTTGAATTTCCTACTTAAATGGTGGTTTTTTTTTGTGAGTAGTAAAAGTGAGGTGTATAGAAATCAAAATAATTAAATACAAAATATATTTGTTTATTACTTACTCCTTAGTCCCTATTTTATTGCGTTAGTACTGATTTTTAGATTAT
Source organism: Solanum medicagineum (assembly GCA_026153255.1). Lineage (NCBI taxonomy): Eukaryota > Viridiplantae > Streptophyta > Magnoliopsida > Solanales > Solanaceae > Solanum > Solanum medicagineum. The sequence goes on from JAPFFP010047688.1 coordinate 8,927, forward strand.
AGAGTGCTATTTTAATGGTCAATAAAAGTTCATGTCATATATTTGAAGTTTAAAAGCTCTCTTTTTGTGATGTGTTTTACCTATAATTATAATTTGTTAGTGAGTGTTAAATTCCATCTTAACAATATTGACTATCCTCTCGTGAATGTAATTTTCATGCTTAGTTTAAAATTATTTCTTAGTAGCAATTAAGTTTCCTTCCCTCAACGTAATATCCCTATTTTTATATGCAATACTATTTTTTTCCATTATTGTAAAATACTTGGAGTCTTGTCATTCTACATTTTTGGTCACCTTTCTTCATTCACATTATTACTTTTAGCTTCATTTGTAATATTTTTCTTATTTCTTTAGAGGTATTCTTTTATTTTGGCATAAAAAAAATACTATTTGTTCTTTTCAGTTAACTCCTATTCGACAAATAAATAACTATAAATGAAAAATTATTACACACGATAATACTTTCAGATTTTATAATTTGAGTCTTTGTATGGTTGATGATCATACTTGCTTGACAACAAATATAACTTGCACAACTTTTAAAATACTTTTTTGATTACTTAATTAGCTATTGGAATCTACTTCACTACCTCAGTACCTCCTCTTTTGGTTAGCTTTATAAGAAATTAACACAAATTTAATTTATTGAAATGCACAATCCTTATATATTATTATGATGAAAAGTTTAAACTCATGTATTATAATCCTTAGCATGTAATGTTTTAAAGTTTAGCATGCCAATACATGTATTGTACTTTAGTAATTGTATGCAAAGAAAGAATTGATTTGTCATTTATTTTTCGATAATTAGAACCTATTTATTATTTCTTGAATGTTAAATTTTGTATAAAATAATTAAAAGAAAGCTTATTATGAACAAGAATCGAGTTCGATGGAGTTGACTTGCTATTCATATAAATTTAAAACGACATTGTAAAAAAAAAATTAATTTTAATAGTCAACAAAAAAGTTTAAACTAATTAACCGCAAAAATACCTCATATCTATTGATTTATTTTCTTAAAGTTATTTTTAAAAGATTAGTTTTTCATTAAAAAACAACTCCATAAATACAACTCTTCATTTTCACAACCTATATTCCAAGAATATTCATCACTCTTGTGTCTTTTAACTCCCACATTATCATCTTCATAACTTTTATTTTTAATAATCTTTATTATTTTTATGTCTTTTCAAATTCATAACTCCAAATAATATGTTATAATATTATTGTTAAACCCCGTAAATTAATTAAGTCGAAGTAAGTTCCCGATGCTTAATTGTGGTCGGAGTGTACATTTAAGTGAG
>JAPFFP010047689.1:0-10233 GCA_026153255.1 Solanum medicagineum
GTTCACTTATTGCTCAATTTGGTCCCAAACTTTCTATTTTAAAACCGATTAAGGACTTCCGAATTAATTATTTTACGAAGTCTAACATATAGTCGGCTTAATTCCTACCATATACATTACCAGAGTAGGTTCTCATTTTTCATCTTCCTATTTAATGTCCTCAGGTAATATTTTAACAATTTTCTCTCCCTCTACTATCACTGGAGCTATATAAGATAGATTCATACCTTTCGCTGCAAGTTTGTTTGTAACGAATAGATTTGCCCATGGTCTCTCCATTGTTGCATCTGACCTCTTTCCTATTTTTGTTACTACTTCGTTTGGTTCTGTTTCTTCCCCATTGATCATCTGCTTTTCCTTGCTTTCAGTAGTGGTTTGTATCTCTATCCGATGTTAATTTCCAGTTGTTTCATTTTCCTCATAGATTTAACTGTTTCCCATACCCTAGCCAAACTTAGGGTTGAGCTATCCCTAAGCTAATTTCAATTCCTTGCTGAATTTCCTCCTCTTGTTGTTGCTACAGTGCTTTCCGTGGCCTTCTCCTTCCCATTTCGTCGAGTGCGCTCGTTAAGACTAACGTGCACCGAGAGAAACCAGGAAGAAGATCCTTACAAATTATTAAATTAACATAACAAAAATGTGTGAGATTACAACAAGGTGATTTTATAAGATGTTAATATCTACCACATTGAAAGTTTGTTGAGTTTTAACTGTTATCAAAATATTATCAAATTATATGTATTATTTTAAAATATATAGTTAAATTCACAAATTATTAAATTAATGTAATATAGGCAAGCAAAACTATAACATCAATGTGTGACTCTCTTGGGTTAGTGTTAACTAGGAATCTAGGATTGACACATATGAACTGTATTTTTTAATAATAGGTTGATGTCTATCGTATCTTATGTATTTTGAATATTTCATTGTAATTTTCAATAAATTTACAAATTATATTTCTAAAAAAAATAAATATAATTCAAAATTTTATTTTAATATGATAGGTCTTTTTACTAAATTACAAGGGGCATATTGTTATTGTAATGCCATAATTGTGAAAATGTTTGATAAAAGAATTCTATCAATTGAAAAATGAATGATATGCAATGCAAGACAACAAGATAATAAATTATAATAAAAAATAACATCGTTTTTTTATATAGAAAAATGGCATAATACGCTTATGTTAATTTTCAACATAATATAAAATATGTTACCGCATTACTTAAATAAATAAAGGCTAAATAAAAAAAACACGAGTTTATAACCTTCTTTAACAATGAATTTCTATTTCAAACAACTAAAACACTGAAATTATGCTTAATCAAGAAAATAAAAAATAAAATAGAATTTCAATCAATTAAATAAAATTTCATGACGTAAAAAACTAGGAAATGAGAAGCTAAATGATATAAAAATAATAATAATAAATTTTAAGTTTTGAAATAATTAAATAAACTAAAATGAATAAATAAAAATTAAACTGATCAATATTTGTCCCGTAAATAAATCAATTAAACGAATTAATAAAATATTCATGCATCACTTTTTAATTTCATTATAAAAATAATGGAAAAGGTTGAACTTACTTTCCTTTTTTCTGGTAATTTTCTTTTAGATTAATTTAAAATATAAGTAAGCAAAAGAAGTACCATAAGTTGATATATGAATTTTTCATATTATCTAAAATTATGTGTATTTAATCATATTATTTAAAATTATTTAAATATAATAATTAAAAAGATTACTTTATAATGTCTTTTTTGTAACAAATATAAATAATGATTCATAATTTATTACATTGATATAACATAGGGATAAGACTTGCACAAGCAATACTATTAATATCCGACTATTTTTGGTCTGATATATATGAACTATATGCACATTTCTATATTTATTGACATTGACCATGTCTAAAGTATTTTGAGTTGTCATTATTGCAATATTTTATAAATTATGTTTAAAAAATATTTAATCATATAATTTATCAAAAAAAAAATTATAAACTCCATTCAGCAATAACTTGGTTTATAGCAAAATATGTTATACACCTCAAACAAACTCGTAACGAATTAATCCAGAAAAAACATATAAAAATATTATGTACCTTTATAGTAAATTATTAGCCAAATATGCTATACATATGTTCATTTTCAAGAAAAAAAATGGTATATAAACTTTATGGTTCCTTTTCAATTTATGACTATAAATTCACCAAATAATTAATTACTAGTTGTTTTCAATGTCTTGAAAATAGCTTGAATATAGAATATATTAATTTTTAAAGTAGAAATGCTAAATGGCCACAAAATAGCTATAATTATAAAAAGACAATCCTAACCTTTTGTACAACAACAATAACAACATACTCAGTAAAATTCCACAAGTGGGGTCTGGGGAGGGTAAAATGTACGCAGACCTTACCATTATCATGAAAGTAGAGAGGCTATTTCCTGGGAATCCTAACCTTTTGTAAGAATTTTATTAAATTCTAATTCTGGTTTTTTTATTTATTTATCCAATACTCTTTTTAGGCTAAACAAAAGTTGTCCTTTCCTATACTCCAAACATTTTGAAATACTAAACAAAGAAAGACTAAAAATCTCTTTATGGATTTTCCTTTTTTGGTGTATAGTATACCATTTTTTTTTACTTTTTTAAAAATATATACACGATTATTTTGTAAAAAAATAAACAATGTTCTGTTAATTAAAAAAACGTTATATGCTTTAGTTTTAAATTTTTTTGTAATTTCATTTTTACATAATATGTACTTATTATAAATATAATATAAATTATATTTAGATCATACACATCTCGACCCCTCCTGCATCTCACCCTCATTAAAAAGAAAATCCCTACTATTAATCATCCCAAGTCATACATTTATAATATGTCTTGAATAAACATTAAATTTTATGTAGTACTCATCGGTTCTTTTTTAGTTGTCACAATTTTTTGAAGAGTAAATAATATAAACTTTGACTAATATTTTAAGATGTGTGTGTGTGTGTGTGTGTGTGTGTGTGTGTGTGTGTGTATTATGTAGTACTCATCTCTTCTTTTTTAGTTGTCACAATTTTTTTAAGAGTAAATAATATAAACTTTGACTAATACTTTAAGGTGTGTGTGTGTGTGTATAATCATATTTATATGATAAAAATTCAATTCATAATACTTTAATATATTTTTTGATTATCTAAATTTTTTATTTTAAAATATCAAATTGCGTAAACTAATTTAGCTTTAAACATTATTCAAATTGACTCCCAAAAAGTATAATATAACAACTAAAAAAGAATAGAGGTAGTAACATATGATTGACATATACCCTTAATAAAATTATTTTATCTCTTTAAATAAATCTCTCTATTGAAAGAGGCAATTAGACTTCACGTTAAAAATAATTATAGATAATATTTTATCTATTTAAAAATTATAATTAATTATTCAATAATACAATTTTAGTAAAATATAGTGATCAAGCATGGATTTAAATTTTTATAATTGCATTTTTCTTCAAATATAACTAAGGAAATAAAATTATATCTAATTCTTCAATAATTGTTGTACTATTTTTACAATGAATTTTTTCAAGACAAAAAAGTAGGAATATGATTTTGAAAGTTAGATTTAAACAGAATAAATCAAAATAATATATTTATAATTGTATCTTGAATAACACGTTAACTTTTTTATATTATACTAGAATCAATAGTTTATAGTAATTAAAAATTATTTAACTAATTTTATCCAGGATAAAATATTTAATTTCTCTAATAATACTAATTAAGAGGATATTGGAAAAAAATAGAAGATCACTTAATATCTAATTATTAGTTATAATATTTAAAACATATATACTTTATGTGGCATACTATATAGTAAATTACATTATTTTTAATGCGTATAAAATAAAATAATACAAAATTGAAATATACAGTTTAAAAATATGGTATAATTTTTATTTAACATCTATTGAAGAAGACAATTAAAATTCATAAAAAATAAAAAGAAATATTTCTTCAGTTAAAGTTATAATAGTTACTCAGTAACACAAAATTTAGTTCATGTCACGCCCCGGGAGGATACCCTAGACGTGACTGGCACTCGAAGACTATTGCTAGTCCCCAAGCGGACCATCTAGTCTCATTGCCATCATTCAATTTATTCATCAGTGGAAGAAAGTAACGTAATGATGATAAGTGTTATTCTATCTGTGGGCTCATACTATCAATATCAGTCGATCATAAGGAAATAGAATGAATAACGAAAATCTCAATATAAAGAAAGAAAGTAAAAAGGAAGAGAACCCCCGACATCAACATCACCGTCTACGTCTATGAAGCCTCTATACTAGTGTCTGAGACGGTACCATGGCTACCAACATCAAATAAAAGACTAGGGATCAATAGAAAATAACCATCCTCCGAATGCATGGGAGGACTCACCACTGTCTGGAATAGAGAGCTCTGAACCTCAACGATCGAGCTGCTGAAGTCCTAGGTCTATCAAATTTGCATCATAAAATGATGCAGCACCAGAGGGGCGTTAATACATGGAATGTGTTGTATGTAAAATGGGCTAAAGTAAAAAGGAAACAATGTACAATCCCTCCTCAATCACTTACCCTCACCTCGAGTAAGGACCAAATTCTATCACTTCGCTATCCATCAAACATCAAACAATCAATCACATCGGAGTTGTGTCATCATGAAACCTATCTAGAAGTTTCTATAACCGACAACCACTACCTGTGAGCCGGTAGTGTTACAACGAAGAGATGTCATTGTCGCATCTGTCCAGTACCTTGTCGGGGTAAAAGACGAGTCAGTCAGTGGATCCAAAAGTCTATCATGTCCCCTTTCGGGACAAAGGAAACATCCGCTTTCACAGTCCAATCCCCTCCTATGCTGGCCACATAATTAATGGGTTCAAGTGGGACTTACTCTTACCTATTTCGGTGCTAATACTCCTCCCAGGACCCAACATGCTTATAAATCCATCAATCCAATCAAGAACCTTCATTACCCAACTTCTAAGGGCAAGATTATCTATCCAACCTAAGGGAATTTCATCCATTCAACTCTATCAGCAATAATCAGCTATCACAGTCATGAACATACTCAACTCAGGACTCAGACTCAGTCAGACATCACTTTCAGACATTCAAGGTTCTAGACATCCCCCTAAGTTCATTATTCAAGTTTCCACAGAGAGCAATTTTTTTAAAGATCAAGTTACAATCACATAACAAAGAACATATACAGTAAGTTTTAGACATGATGATCATCAAATTAGGATACACAAAAATAGAGTAAAGAAAGAAAATAAGAACTCAAGATAATATCCAAGATTTTAAAGCAATTATTCAAGAACTTTCAAGAAATTCATAAAGCAAGACTTCTAGACATGAATCTTTCATTCTAACTCTACATTAGCACATGGAAGATCAATTTCATGCTATTGGGTAGCCTTTACATACCTGGGAATGGAGGTTTTCTTCAAGAATTGGGAAAACTTCTATGTAACCCTCACCCTGTCTCTCCTTCTTCTTTCTTAAAACTTGCGTAAAAATAAAAGACTTAGAATAGTTTTGGGTTTAAAAACCCTTCTCGTATGAATTATACATTTAAAAATCGACCTGGGGATGTAAAAACATATCGGGAAGGATCAAATTGTCCTTCCCGAATTAAAAGAAAAAAACTGCTCCCTCGTACACTAGTGCGCGACGCGTACTAGTGTTTTTTTTTCAATTTTTGCAAATTCTCAATTTTCGTCAAATTTATAAAAAACTATAAGTGTGGTTCAGCGTCCTCTCTGCGTCGCGGAAGGGGCGCGAAAATCTCACTATTTTTAGGCTCTCTTTGAAAAAAATAATTCGCGTTTTTTGTGTTAAAGGCGAGTCGAGATCATTTTCCGCTCATTTTTTCGTGTTGATCGCAAATCCGATCTCGAATTTTCCATCAGAGTTTGGGAAGACATGTTGTACGCACGATAAAGTTTAGGGGTGTTTTAGTAATTTTATGGGGTGTTACAATTCATTAGAAGTAAGTATAGATTTCGAAATTTACAATTGAATATTCTTTGAATACAACGAATAAAATTACATATGATTTTTCAATGATTGATGAATTCATATAGCGTGTGTGTTTTTTTTAAAGAAAAAAAATATTATTTTGAGTTCTAATTGTCTTTATTGAAGTATTTAAATTTACATTTTTAAAAATTAGTTAAATAACAATTATTATTTAAATATAATAGTCAGTGAAATTACTTAGCTAAAACTAAAAATCATATTCATAATTTTTTTTCTTACAACAAAGTGGTTTGTGATAAAAGAAAAATGTAAATTTATTCATAATAATAATTTATTCAATAACAACAGTGTAATTGAAGTCTTAATTAGAGGTAATATTAATAACAAATATAAATAATTATTCACAAATTATCAAATCAGTGTAATATAGACATGCAAGATTATAACATCAACGTCTGACTCTCTTGGGTTAGTATTAATTAGGATTGACACATATGAGCCATATATTTTTATAATAGGTTGGTTGATGTCTATCATATTCTTATGTATTTTCATTGTAATTTTCAATAAATTTACAAATTACATTTTTTAAAAAATTAAATATAATTTATATTTATTAATATAATAATTAATAAAATCGCTTATTAGATAACATATTAACAACAATTATAAGTAATGATTCACAAATTATCAAATTGGTGCAACACATGGGTGCGCACAATTATAACATTTGGGCGTGACTTCTATTAAGTTATTGTTAATTAGGATCAATACATATGAACTATATAATTTTTATGATGTATATAATGTGTCGATGTTTACGATATCTAACATGTTTTGTGTTTTAATTATCATTATTATTCAAATTATATTTTAAAAATTATTTAAATATATAATTTAAATTACTTAAACATAATTATTAATAAAATTACTTAATTAGAGATCATATAAATAGTGAATATAAGTAATTTGAAGACTACCTACTCCGCCTTTTTCTCATAATAATTTAAAAACATCAACTTGAGTAATATAGGTGTGCAAGACAAGATTATTAATGCGTGACCTTGTTAGATTGGCGTTAATTAGGATAAAAACATATTAACAAAATATTTATGATTCTTATCATACTGTTGTCTACCATGTCTAAAGTAAGACTAACATTTGATAATCAGTACCATTATAAATAATAATTAGTTATCTAAGATACATATTTATTTTTTAAAAAATAGTAATAAATAAGTATACATTTGTACCATATATTATGAAATTAATTGACCCACATATTATAAAAAAATAATTTTATAATTTTGATTAATTATAAAAATTTAAAGTATATACTTTCTAAGAATGATCATGAAATACATGTTTGACAAAAATATTGCTATCATTAATAAATATCATAGGTCTTCTTTGTTCAAATTACCATGGGCATATTGTTATTGTAATACTATAATTGCGGAAATGTTTGACAAAATAATTCTATCAATTGAAAAATGAATGACATGCAATGCAAGATAACAAGATAAATTAAAACAAAAAATAACATAGTTTTTTTCTATATAAGAAAAGGGCATAATACTCTTATGTCAATTTCTAACATAACATGCAATATGTTACCACATAACTTAATTAAATAAAGGTTAAATAAAAAAAGAAACACAAGTTTATAACCTTCTTTAACAATAAATTTCTATTTCAATTTTAACAACTAAAATATTGAAATTATGCTTAATCAAGAAAATAAAAATAAAATAAAACTACGACCAATTAAATAAAAATTTCACAAAGTAAAAAATTAGGAAATGCAAAGCTAAGTAATATAAAATAATAATAATAAATTTTAACTTTTGAAATAATTAAATGAACTAAAATGAATAAACGAAAATTAAAACGATCAGTGTCTTTCCTATAAATAAATTTAAAAAATGAAATATTCATGCATTATTTTTAAAATTTCGTTATAAAGATAATGGAAAAGGTTGAAATTTAGTTTCGTTTTCTAGTAAGTTTCTCTTAGATTAATTTAAAATAAAAGTAAAGCGAGAGAAGTATCATAAGTTGATATATGATTTTTCAAATTATCTAAAATTACGTGTATTTAATTATATACTTTAATATTATTTAAATATAATAATTAAAAAGATTACTTTATTAAATATCTTTTCCATTCGGCAATAAATAGCAAAATATGTTATACACGTCAAGCAAACTCGTAACTAATTAATCAAGAAAAAAATATAGATATTTATGTACTTTTATAATAAATTATTAGCCAAATATTCTACACATATATTCATTTTCAAGAAAAAAAAAAGGTATACGATTTATGGTTCATTTTCTTTTTATGACTATAGATTCACCAAATAATTAATCATTAGTTATTTTCAATGTCTTGGAAACAACATGTATAAAAAAATATATAAAGTTTTAATTTTTAAAATAAAGGGCAAAAATGTCTAAAATAAAACTGATTTATAATGTGAATATATTAATTTTTCATTGTTGCCAAAATTTGGGCAAAATTTGTGGCCAAATATCATTTCCCTTTTTAAAATAAAGGGCAAAAATATTCAAAATAAAACTAGTTTATAATGTCATGTTATTTTGTCATTGTGGCCGAATAGCATTTTCAATTCGTAATTAATGCTATATAATATACTATTTAAGTAAAGAATCCAATTTACGACAATTTACGATCCAATCATTTTAACTGAGTTAATTTCTAGCCCACCTAAATCAAAGTCAAGTGAAAAAAAAAAAAAAAAGAGAACCAATTGACCGTCCAATTTCACTTTCACAATGGGTATACAACTAGGGATGACAATGGGGCGGGTAAGGGGCGGATGCGGGCGGATTGAGCTCAATCCGTAATTTTTTTAAACCATCCCGCCCCATCCTGCATGGTGACTTTTTCTTTTTCAACCCGCCCCGCTTAAAATTTTAAGTTTTTTTATTTTTTAATTGAATTTAATATGAAAACTTAAATTCATATTTTTTTTAAATTTTCACTAATTAACTATTTTTAGTTGACATTTCAACAATTGTTTCTTAATCGTTAATTAAAAGTTTCTAATTAACATTTTAAAAACTAATCATTTACCAGAGATATCTAATTTAAATTTTAGAAAAAAATAAAATAAAAATCAATGTTTAAAATAAAAAATTATATCTTTGATTTTTACTAATTAAATATTTAATTTTCTTCAAATTTCTATTTGATTTTTTAAACCTGCAACCTGCCCGGTTCCGTATTAATTTTAAAAAATAACTACTTCAACCCGCCTCGCACCCGCTCCATCCCACATAACTTTAAACCCGTCCAACATAACTCTAAATCTGCCCCACACCGCTCCATTACCATCTCTATACGCAATAATCAATTAAAGATTATCACAACTATGCATTTTGTGCATCACATCATTTCTGTACAAGGAAATTATTTTTTAGGAGTCTTAGGCAATGGGTTAAAAGCCTATTAATTATGATCAAATAAAATCCGATCTCTATTTGATGATAAAATGGTACTTTTGTCTTATAATATGGGGGCATTTTTTAGAAATATTTATCTCATATTAAATTAAAATAAAATAAAATTTTTTTTTCATTGTTACCTCCATCATTAATATAATATTTGAAAATTTCAAGAGACTGATTAATTACTTTTACATTTAAAGAGTAAACTATTCATATATTTTATATATATTTTCTCTAACTTTATTTAATGTACATTGATTTAAATAAAGAATAAAAATGATAAAATTTACTAGTGTATTAATGATTTTTTAATTACTGTATAAAAAGAAAGTGCTTATATAATATGGGGCGAAGGTGGTAGAATTTGCTAATGTGCCTACCTAGAGTCTAATCATTCTCAGATCATTTATTAATTATGTCCCAGTTGAATGTCATCGCCATTATTCAACCATTAACATACATCATTCATTATTGTGGACATGATAAACAAATACTTAATGGAAGTCAAAGGGTGTCTAATATATTTCTTATTTCCCAACCAGTTATAAAATATGTAAAAACTAAAAAGGTTCAATTACGAAATCATGACATAGTCCATGCATCTTGTAACACTCTAAATTTTTTTTAAGCTAAGACTGAGCATTCTTCATAGGATATAGCATTTTAGTTAACGATTCTTAATTGAGTATAAGTGTTAAAGTCAAATTCTTAAT
>JAPFFP010047690.1:0-10231 GCA_026153255.1 Solanum medicagineum
CCACTAACCATGTTGGAGGGTTTGTACCTTGACAACCATGTCAGGGGGTTTGTACTCGGTCACCAAGGGTGGTAGGGTGTGACGATTCACTAACCAATTGATGGGGTTGGTACCTCAATCTTAAAGGGTTGTATTGTCTGATGATCCACCAATATGATAGTGGTCTCTTCTTACAAATGTAATATGTTTTATATAACCATGGATTTACATCCAGCATTATTCATATGTGCCATATTGCTATAAGCTTATTCATTGCCTATGCTATGCAACTCGTTTATAGTGCTTATCACTTGTTGCATTGTATCCTACATACTTTGTACATTCAAATGTAATACGCATACTCTATGCCAACATGTTGACACCATATAGGAACTGGAGCACCGTTTGATCATCCTCCTTCTCCTCGTGGCTAGTACAATATCTCTCAACCTTCTTGGTGAGTCCTCCATTTCGGGGACGATGTTTACTATCTTATGCTATGTTCTAAGGATATGTTTCTTTTATTTATGTATTGACTATGAGGGTGAGCCCGGTTATTTTCTTTGCCCTTGCTCTTCTTTATGTAGAGAGTTATTGTTGGGTATAAAATGTATCTGTGCTGTGAGCCTTGACTCTCTTGTTCTTGATGTTTAAGATTTGAAGGTTGTTCCTTAGCCTTGATTATTCCTATTTACTATCTCTTTTTGTTGTTTTCTTACTTCTGCGACCAAGATGTGTAATGATATGTTAAGAGGCTTGCTTAGGGTCCCTTCGCGTTCCCATGCACCGTGTCATGTCTAGGCCCTAGGCTTGGGTCGTGACATCGACTTTAGTATCGACCTCCTTCCCGATATACAAACCATTTCCATTTTCCCTAACTGTATGGCCCTGGAAGAATTGAAATAGTTGAAAGATCAATTGAGGGATAGTTGGAGAAGGATTTCATAAGACTAGCAAGTCACCTTGGGGTGCACCGGTGTTGTTTGTGAAAAAAATGGATGGTTCTCTTTGAATGTGCATTGATTATCGGTAACTTAGCATAAAGGACAAGTACCCTCTACCAAGAACTGATGACCTATTCATCAATTTCAAGGGGCTAGTCACTTTTGTAAGATTGATCTTCGATTCGGATACCACCAAGTCAAGATAAGGGAGTCTGATATTCCCAAAACAGGTTTTCGGACTAGGTTTGGGCACTTCGAGCTTGTGGTTATGTCCTTTGGATTGACTAATGCATTGGTTATATTTATGGATCTCATGAATAGGGTCTTTATATCCTACCTTGACATGTTTGTGGTGTTCTTTTATTGATGATATATTGATTTATTCCCAGAGTGAGGAATAGCATGTGAATCACAAGAGGGTTGTGCTGCAAATCTTGAGAGAGGAGAGATTGCTTGCTAAATATGAAAAAAGTGAATTTTGGTTAAAAGAGGTTGCTTTTATAGGGCATGCGGTCAAGTGATGGCATTAAGGTGGATCCTAAGAAGACGGAGGTGATAAGAAATTGGCCTAGACCCTTGACTCTGTTGGATATTAAGTGTTTCTCGGGTTTCACGGGTTTATTACAAGAGGTTTGTAAATGGTTTCTCTTCTATTTCTTTCCCTATGATTAAGTTGACCCAAAGAAGGTAAAGTTTGTTTGTACCGATGAATTTGAAAAGAGTTTTCAAACCTTGAAAGATAAGCTTATTTTCGCTCCTATCCTGGCCTTGCCGGAAGAGTTAATGTCATGCCCAAAGTCCCATTAAGGAGGACTGGCACCCGTTGCCGATAAGGTTTGAGAGAACCAACCTATACCGATGCACTTTCTATACATATTATAAGGGGTTTCTACATTTAACACACTTTTAAAAAAGTAGACAGTAAGAATAAGCCAAAAGGAAATGCATATGACTAGGTCGTTGGAGCCAAGATGTCGAAAGTAGGAGACATGACCACATTATACTTTACATTGTCTACAAATTCTCTAAATAAAGAAAAGTATCTGATAAGGGTTGGGACATGCCCCTCTTCATGACTAACTATACAACACAAAAATATAAGCTTTAGACACACACAAAGCCCAAAGCAACCTAGAGCTTATTAACAATAGCTTGATATCATGCACTCCTACTAGGAATATCTACTTGTGCTTGTATTTGCAGCATGAAATGCAGGTCCCCCATAAGGGACATCAGTACGAGATAATGCAAACAATATGTAAGGAAAGAGGTACTATACATGAAATAAGAACTCAAATGAAATCATGCATTGGTGTAAGGATAAGAGACCACCTTTAGTCATACTTTGGAATCATGTACTTTATGTCCTTTTTATTACATTACCTTTTTTACTGTATAATCTGTACAGAACATGTAATACAAATGACCAGATGATCAGTGGTACAATATCGGGATTGACCCACATTAGGCTTTCCTTTCACGCCTGGGATACCCCCATAATGGAATTGACCCATACTAGGTGATTCTTCCACCCCTGGGCTACCACCCATTAATAAGTAACATACGTTATATTTCAATTACATTTGAGATGATTCTTTTGATGGTCATAATATTGGATTTGTAGGACCATAGATATAGAATGTGACATGTAAAGAACTATACACGACAATACCACAATGAAAAGAGTAGGTTACACAAATAATGAAATGCGTAGGAGATGAAACTACTCATGAACTTTATTTAGCAACAAGAACCCATGTATCTTGGTATCAAAGTATGTATGAAGATCTAAAAATGACCATGAATGGGAGCGTATGCACATGTCAAAGAGCGAAGACTTGGTTATTGGTCATGTTGGAGTTGGTAAGTGCCTTTATGTGCCAAGGAAGGATCTAGGGTTCATGCCAAATAATGCGAAATTAAGTAGTCTTACATACCTCGTTGTACCACCTCACTCTTACCTTGAAATAAAATTTCTTTCCTCCAAATATTTATTTACAGTATAGTAGGTGATAAAACTAGAATTAGCAGCCAATAGATACATCTTGGCAGCTCAATCTCATAAAAGAATAATACATGGGCAGCAAACGTGTAATTATAAACCCAAGCGTATTGTTTCAACCTTTCCGCCTCTAATCATATTTTATAGTAACTATTCTCTTATGCATATCATGTTCATCTTGTATTGGTGTCATAACCATCTCACAACAGCCCACAAAGCACAACGCATAGCAATTACACACAACATAGAGGTAGCAGCATAACATTACGTCCCTTCGCTACATTTCGACGTCAAAAATTCCAAACTTATTTCAACTTCGACCTAACTATTCCCACAATATGTACACATAAAATAAATCCTAAAATAGTCAAAAAACAGTTCTCAAAATAGGTGGAGTTCGTGAAACAATATTCCTCAATCAATCAACCTACAATTCCTACTAACAACAGATTTAGGATCACACTAAAACTGGATTGTTTACGTAGAAAAAAATAGTGCAGCAACCTTTCTACACCATTACAGAACTAAAACTTATTAATAATAGCAACCTCCCTTCATAATTAAGCCAACCAAGAAGAAACAAGCTTCCAAATAAACAAGAAAAGTGTACAATAATATTTGGAACACATGCTGTCAAGAATTTCAGAAAAAGTATTACTAGCCTAGTTCTCTTGTTTTCTATGCAAATCCATACTAAAAAAACAAGTATTGTTACTTAACTTTACCTTCAAGCTATAGGGCTTCTCGAAGAACCCTAAAAGTTTCCTTGTGGCTGCTTTGTAAAGCTAAGAAAGAGTAGATAGAAAACTTTGTAAAGGCTGATTTTTTTCCCCAAGTTCAAATGGCTTAAAGGTGATACTTTTAAGCCCTTTTTAAAGGACAATATGGCCAACTTTCTTGTGTTGTTTAAGACTTATATTGTCAATGTGGTGATGCAGTATCTTGGCATTTTCACTTGGGCCTAAATTGGTTGCAAATTGATGGGCCTTGGCTGCCCATTTTTCCCCTTTTTTCCTTCACTTTTTTTCGACCTAAATCAACAAGTGAATTGTGAATGTACTTGGACCCTTTTTATATCCTTTTTGGGCTGAAAAAATTTTCCTTGTACGATGCTAAAACATAGGCTAAGGTTACACCCTTAACACAGACTTTATTTATTATTGGACTTGGACCTATTCGGCGTCTGGCCCCGTCTCTGTCTAGCTAGAAAATTTAAGCTAAGAACATAGGTGATTCACCTACTAGATTCCTAAGTCCTACAAGCATCTCACTTCTTTCACTTTGTTTAAGGCTATGATCTCCTTAGTTCAACTTAAAACTTATGTACACTAGACCCACTTAAGCATTAGACGCACACATCGCCCTCTAATTTAAGTTTCAAGCACCTTTAAAAATGGGTGCTAACTTAACCAAGCGATATCATGTTTCATATTCATAGGACTAGTACACGTAGGATGTGGTGTGCTACATCCTCCCCCCTTATGAATATTCTTCCTCGAATGGTAGCATAACTGGATAGCTTAACCAAGTTCAAGCCTTTACTTAAATAAACTTTTGACAATGCAATAAACACTCAAACACACATACCTAATAATTCCCCAATTCTACATGTTGGACTTCCTCTTTAGCTTCAAATAGCGGTATCTAGATCTCATTGCTTCCTCAACTTCCAATGTTATCTCTTCTACTTGCTAGTTACTCCAAAATACTTTTTACTGAAGCTATTTCATTATTCCTTAGCTTCATAAGTTTACAAGTTAGAATAGCAATAGGAACCTCTTCATATGGGAGATCTTCGATGACCTATACATCTTCAATAGGAGTGATACGGGATGGGTCACCTCTGCATTTTTGAATCATTGAGACATGAAAAACCTGATGAACCATTGAAAGCTCTTAGGGTAGCTCTAGTTCATATACAACCTGTCCAAACCTCTTAGTAATATTATACGACCCTATGTAACGTGGGCTCAGTTTTCCTTTCTTACCAAATCTTATAACACCTTCGATTGGATACACCTTTAACAATACCCAATTCCCTACTGAAAATTCTAGTCCTCCTCTCCTAGTATCCGCATATGATTTGTGATGACTCTGGGCTATTTATAGGCGTTGTTGTATTACCCTAACTTTGTCCATGTACTAGATCTGGCCCAATCAAGGTGGTTTCACCCACTTCAAACCATTCGATTGGCAACCTACATTTCCTTCCGTACAAAGCTTCATAAGGTGTCATCTTAACGCTTGAATGGTAGCTATTATTATAGGAAAATTCAATAAGTGGCAAGTGGTCCACCCAAGTACCCTTGAAGTCTAATTCACAATTCTCGCAATATATCTTCAATTGTTTGAATGGTGCATTCTGCTTGACCGTCTATTTAAGGGTGAAAAGCTGTACTCAAATTCACTTGTGTCACTAAAATCCTTAGGAAGGACTTCCAAAACTTTGCAGTGAATAGAGTTCCCCGATAAGATATAATGGAGATTGGGACCCCATGTAGCATGACTATCTCTTTGAGGTATAATCATACTCTTCAGCTGTATAATCACTCTTAACCTATAAGAAGTGTGCCGACTTTGTAGGTCTATCAACTATTACCCATATGGAGTAAAACATCCAAAATGAGTGACGCAGCCCAGTAATAAGATCCATACTGATCATATCCCATTTCTACGCTTGAAGCTCTATACACTGCATATAACCTCCCGGCTTTTGGTGCACTATTTTGACTTGTTGGCTATCCGGACGTTGAGCCAAAAATTCCTTAAGGTCCTTTTTCATGCCTCCCCACCAAAACATTTCCTATAGGTCATGATACCTCTTAGTTGATCCTTGATGGATGGAATATCTCGAATAATGGGCTGCTTCCACTATTCTCCTTCTTACTCCATTGATATCAAACACACATAATCTAGTTTAGCAATAAAGTACTCTATTTTGTTCATGTTCAAAGCCCTTCATCATATCCTGACTCACCTTTTTCTTAAGTCATCATAGAACAGGATCCTCAAACTGGTTTTCTTTCACTGCCATTACAAATGACGTTTCTGCAGCATTATGTACAACAACCCCTTCCTTTGGAGTTTCAAAAAGGCAAACTCCCAAACTGGCTAGTTGAGGTAGATCCTTAGCCAGTCCTTGACTTACCATGGTCTCATCACCATTATTTATGATTGCCTTATGAATCAAAGCATCAGACACCACATTTTCCTTCCCTAGATGGTATAGTATATCAACGTTGTAATCCTTTATTAGCTCTAGCCATCTCCGCTGCCTTAAATTTAGGTCTTTCTGCTTAAAGATGTACTGCAAAACTCTATGATTAGTATATAAATGAACGTGAACCCCATACAAATAGTGGCACCATATTTTCATAGCAAACACAATCGCTGCTAGCTCGAGATCATATGTTAGGTAGTTTTTCTCATGCGGTCATAGTTGTCTAGAGGCATAAGAAATTACCCTACAATGTTGTGTCAGCACACACCCTAAGCGAACTCCTGAAGCATCGAGCGTACCACTTGGTGCCTTCTAGAAATATTAGCGTAGGTGCAGAAGTTAGCATGCTTTTCAACTCTTAGAAGCTCCTTTCATATGCATCGTTCCATTGGAACTTAGTTTCCTTATGTGTCAACTTTGTTAGAGGTGAAGAAATTGAAGCAAAACCCTCAACAAACCTTCTGTAATAACCTGCCTACCCTAGTAAGCTTTGAACTTCTGTGGATGTTATTGGCCTTGGCTAATCTTTCACCGCCTCTATTTTCTATGAATCAACCTTATTCCTTCATTGGACACAATATGACCTAAGAATGCCACTGCTTTCGACAAAAATTCACATTTAGAGAACTTGGCATACCACTATCGATCATGAAGAACTTGTAAAACCTATCGTAAGTTATTCCATGGTCCTCTTCTAAACCTGAATATACCAAAATATCATCTATAAACACTATCATGAACACATATAAGAATGGCTTAAATACCCTTTTCATCAGATCCATAAAAATAGCTAGTACATTTTTAGCCTAAATGACATAAAAAGAAATTCAAAGTGACCATAACATGGTCTGAAAGGTGTCTTTGGTATATGTTTCTCCTTCACCCTCACTTGGTGATAACCTTATCACAAATTAATTTTTGAAAAGCATTTGGGACCATGTAACTTATCAAATAAATCATCAATCCTGGGAGGGGATATTTGTTCTTAATTGTCACTCTATTCAATTGTCGATAGTCGATCCACATTCTAAAGGTTCCATCATTTTTACATACAAATAACACTGGTGCACCCCATGGGGACACACTAGTTCTTATAAAATCCCTTCTCTAATAAGTATTTTAACTGCTCTTTCAATTCACGTAATTCTGTCGTGGCCATTCTATATGGAGGGATGAAAATAGGTTGAGTTTCTTAAAGTAAGTCAATACCAAAATCTACTTCTCGTTCTGGAGGTAAACCTGGAAGATCTTCAGGAAACACATGAACAAATTCATTCACTACTGGAACTGATTGAAGAGTTGGTGATTCTGCCTCCATAGCCCTCACTCGAATTAAATGACATATATTTCCCTTAGATATCAACTTTCTTGCCTAAAATAAAAAATAAACTTACCCTTTGGTGCCCCAATGTTGCCTTCCCATTCAAGAATTGCCTCATTTGAAAAGTGGAAATACATTCTCTTAGTTCTGAAATCCACGGTGGCATAGCAAGAAGCTAACCAATCCATACCCATTATAAGATCAAATTCCACCATTTCTATCTCAATAAGGTCAGCCAATGTGTTACAGTCACAAACAGTTATTTACACAGTCATAATAAACCCTTCTAGCCATAATAGATTCACCAATTTGTGTAGACACTTAAAATGGTTTGTTCATACTTTAGGCGTTCTCTTAAGCTTCCCGATAACTAGTGGAGTGATATATGATAGTGTAGAACCAGGGTCAATTAATGTATATAAATTATGTGAAAAGATGGACAATGTACCTGTGACCATATTGGGTGAAGATTCCAAAGTTTGCCAACTCCCTAGAACATAAGTGCAATTCTAGACTCCACTAGAGCTAGTTGCCCCTCTAACACCTCTACCACGACCTGTGGGTACTTGTTTACCCCTACCTAATGAAAGAACTGATGATGATGATACAATAGCTAACCTAGTAGATTGTGTTATATCACCCATACGTCTCCTCGGGCAATCTTTCATCATATGCCCTAGCGCACCACACCAATAACAAGCAACTGTCCAAACATGATATGTACCTAAATGACTTCTCCCACATTTTTTACAAGATTGCCTAGGAGTGATTTTCTTAATTGCCGAATATCCCGTTGTCCGTGCACCTTGTCCTTCATTTCATTGACCAAATTGATTACTTCTAGACCTTGGATGTTGTGGTGGAGCAATAGCTGCAGAGTAGGAGGATGATCACCTAGGCGGCCTATTAGAAAAGCGAGGCGCAAGCTCACCTTTAAACAGTGTAAATTGCCTCGTAGATCTGGCCCTCTTGGATTGCCCCGTTTCTAACTCTTATGCCTTTCTCCTTTGCCTCTGATCCTCTAGTTTCTATGGAAAAGCATGCATCCTTGCTATATCCATGCCTTTATTCAAGGAAGCAATGATATAATCTCTAACAAGACACATATCCAATCTATCCACATATCGATGAACTCTATCAGCCATAGTAGCAACTACATTAGGAGCATACCTTGCTAGGGAATTAAATTTAAGGCTATACTCCCTCATGCTCATATTCCCTTGGTGGAGATTCAAGAAATAAGCTGCACGAGCCTCTCGAATTTCTAATGGCAGGTAATGGTCAGGAAATGCCTCTTTGAACTCCCTCTAGGTAGTTGGAGGTTTATCTATACCCATGGATTGCTTAGAAGCTTCATACCTTATTATAGCCACACCCTTCAACCTATATATCACTAACTCAAACGCTTCTGTACCACTCATATGCATAACACCCAAAGTGCGTTGGATCTGATCAATAAAGTCTTGTGGATCTTCATTAGGATCTGACCCGGTGAAGGATGGAGGTCCAAATTAGGGAAGTCACGTATCCTCGTGCTAGCTGCCCAATTCACACCACCTATACCTATAATTGCGCCTTCCTTTCTTTGACCGTGGCCAATAACTATACGAGTCAATAGTTGGACTGCATTTCTCAAAACCTGCACAGTAGCATCAATAGGGGGTTCTAGGGGAATTTCACTACATCTTAGTTCATTAGGGGCTACAGGAGTTGGAGATGTCTGTGACAAAGACTCACCTTGAGCCTCATTTCGTTATGTCACCCAACTGGGTATACCGACCACCGCTTCTACTCCCTTCCCTTTACCTTTGTTTTTCCTGGTCTCTAGTATACTTGTTGTACAAAAGAATTTAGAGGTTAGACACAATCCACCTATTACACTTGGCTCTATGGAACGATCTAAGGAATGAAAAGAAAGTAACAACTTCTAAATGCCACGTAGCCTCCTGCTTATAAATATGGTGCACAACATATTAATTTAGAAGATTCTACATAGACATGACTTTGTAGGCCCCCTCAGACGACCCGCCATGACACCATTTTTGTCATGCACAAAATCCCATTAAGGCGGACTGACACCCATTGCTGATAAGGCTCGGGAGAACCAACCTGTACCCATATATTTCCTTGTGTCTTGTTATTACTGTCTACTTTCTTAAAAGCATATTGAGTGTGGAAACCCCTTATAATATGCCTAGAAAGTGCATGGATACAGGTTTGTTCTCCTGAGCCTTATCGGCAACGGGTGCAAGTCCGTCTTAATGGGACTTTGGGCATGACAGTTAGAGGGGTTTGTCATTTTTATTGTGATGCTTCAAGGATAGATTTGGGTTGTGTGTTTATACAAAATGACATGGTTATAGATTATGCCTCTAGACAACTTAAAATGCAAGAGAAGAATTATTCCACCCATGATCTTAAACTAGAGGTTGTGATGTTTGCCTTGAAAATTTGCCATCATTATTTGTATGGAGTTCATGTTGATGTGTTTACTAATCATAAGAGTCTCCAATATACGTTTACACAAAAAGATCTTAACTAGAGAAAAAGAAGGTGGTTAGATCTCCTTAAAGATTATGACATGAATGTATACTATGATCCCGACAAGGCTAATGTTGTGACCGATGCCCTATGCAGAGTGTCCTTGGGTAGCCTAGCTCATATTTGATGTTGGTGACAAGAAGGTGGCTATAGAAGTTCACCAGTTGGCTAGGCTGGGGGTTAGGTTGGATGAAGTTGAAAATGGCGGTGTAGTGGTTGTTAAT
>JAPFFP010047691.1:0-32609 GCA_026153255.1 Solanum medicagineum
GAAGTTATGTTTCGTACGTTAGACACCGGGGCCCCAACGGCCTAGTCATATGCATTCTCGATCGACTTATTATCACTGTTTATCTATTTTAAAGCATGCTAGAGGTATGAATCCCATGTGACAAGCATAAGTAAGCGTATAGTACGAGTTGGTTCTCCCGGGCCTTATCGGCAGCGGGTGCTAGTCCACCCTAACGGGGCATGGGGTGTGACAGATACTTCATGGAAGATTTCACGGTCTGTGTGGAGCCTCCTTGAAGTGTCCCTTGGCCTTGTGTGGGATATGATGGCCTTAATGTGGAGTTTGGTATCAAGGCATACTACATTTGGACCCCACACGGTCTCTGTGAGACCATATGGACTGTGGTGGACTGTATGGTAGCCTTGGGCTTGAGACTCCATAGTTTTGGGCCTAAGGCAAGTGGTACGACCCTTCTCATGGACTGTTTGGTGCTTCATGGTCCGTGAGGCCCTTCTATATAGGTGCCAGAGTGAATTTTCTAAATACTGAATCATCGTCTCGGAACTTTGTCTTGGAGAATTTTTCTAAGTGAAGTGGTACGGAGGAGTACACATACCGTGTGGCTTGATACGGTCCATATAACCCTTCTGTATAGGTGCCTACATTGAATTTTTCTAAGTATGGGATTTTCATCTCGAACCTTCATCAAGTGGAAATTTTTAAATGTTGGACCACGGGCAAGTATATGGTCAGTATAGTGCCTCACGGACCATATACCCCCTTCATAAAACCTTGAATTCAATTTTTGTACTTATTTTATTAATGATATTCTCGTAATTACGATTTATTCATAGGGTCTTTTGTGACTTTCTATGCTACCTAAAGACATTCAAATGACCTATACTTTATTCCTCTTATTCAAATTCATCCTAACACTTAGAATACGTTGAACTCTCCTAAAAACTCTGTAAAAGGCTCGTGTGAAGACTAAGCTTGGAAATCAAGGTAAAACTACTTTCTTCATCAATTTCTTCTTGAATCTTCTTCATTAGCTAAGGTATGTGGGGTTCATTCTTAATCCCTTTTAACCAAGAAGACCCAAACTCTTTTCACTTGAATTTCATGAAATTTTGGTTGCTTTAAATATGAGTTTTGAATATAATTGATTAATAAATTCAATTAAAGTATGAGCTATGCTTTATTGTTGATTTTAAGTTGTTCTAAGCTCTAATATGTTTAGTTACATTGTTATATGAAGATTTGATTATGCATTGTCCCTTTAAAGTTTGATTTAAGCATGGGTAATCAATATTGTGATTTGAATATGAATTTTACTTATGGATTTATTTAAATTTCATATTGAATGGTTGATTTAAGATTGAATCTATATTGCCCATTGCTATTCACTCATCATTCATGACATATGCATTCATGTACATTAGATTTTATGAAACTTATGAAGTGGGTTAAGCCCTCATGTGTTGTATGAAAATATTGGTGGATTAAGCTCACTCATATGGTTATGAAAAAAATGTGATCACATAAATGTCTATGATATTTGGCTCTTTGAGTTAATTGGGTGTTTACACCTCATGTGATAATGTGAATGGGCTATTCCTATGTATGAAAAGTATGATATGAAGTGTGATTTGGCATTTGAGCCCAAGTATGAGCTATTATGAAGAATGCTTGGCTTTTAAACCTAAGTGTGTATTGAAATAATCTGACAAGACTTTCATCTTTATTGAAATCATGTATACGTATATGTATTCTTGTGGGATGATGATTTAGCACCGATGATTTGGGGGTGTTAGGGCTATCCCCAAGGTCCCTCTCCCTTTCTTTGAACTATGTACCAATCATAGGTATATGTTTATGAACATCCTATTCGAAATGGGGGTGCCCATAAGGAAGGTTAATTCTCCACAATGGGGGTTCCCGTAAGGAGAAGAATGATATGATATGATATGATATGAAATCCTATCCAAAATAAGGGTGCCCGTAAGGAAGGTTGCTTCTCTAAAATGGGGGTGCACGTAAGGTGAAGTATGTGGATCACATTGGGATTCTAATGTGGGGATTACATCGAGATTCCAAGTAATAGCTCGCTTGATCTGACATATGTCGGTTGAGGTCACATCCCCACTGTATATGAGCAGTTTTGCATTTCATGCATCATGGAATTTCAAGGCATATTGTTATAGGTACTTTCTTTGGATATATGCTTCTTTCTATATTATGTACCCTTGTCATCTAACATTAAATGCAGGTTTGGTAAGTCATTTCATTCCATACCTGCATACTTAGTACATTCAAACGTACTAAAACATACTTTTGCCTACATGATCTAACCATGTAGGGATCGATGACTACCTTCATCCATCATACGATGGTTAGCTTGGATCTTGAGATTTGCTTGTTGTGGTGAGTCCTACCTTTGAAGGACAAACCACCATTCCTCTACCTATGGTGTTTTTATTTATGTTATCTACTTTAAGAGTGAGCCTGGAAAGTGTCTTGGCCCCCGTCCTTTCTTATACTTAAAGGCATTTTGGACATCTTGTAAACTCTTTTATGTTTATATGCTAAGTGATTTGGGGATCACGTTTCTGGCTATCTATTGGATATCGTTATGCGGATTGACTATAAGTATGATGATGTGATTATATGTTATGATGTGAAAGATCCTTAGTCACGAATTTCCCCCATAGAGTGATCATGCTTACCCGCCCCTCAATATTTATGTACTACATGTTATGTGAATTCATGTTACTCCCTTTCCCTATAAAAACCCTATAGCGTGAGTCCTATTTCCCCATCCCTCAGAACTAGGTGTTTACTATTTGTTTAGGCTTCTGAATCGATGGTGTGAATATGGATACTTTGAGGCTTGTTTGGGACTCTCGGGTTCCCATTCACTATGTCACTCCTAGACCCTAGGTTTGGGTCACGACATGCTTGATATTAGAGCACTAGGTTTGTAAATGATCCTCGGAGTCCAAGATGTTGCGTCGAATCGAGTCCTATTCATGGGTATGAAGTGCATCATACCTATGAGTGAGAGGATATGATGGCGTTTTAGGAATTGTCTTATTTATTCATGTCTTAATTCATGTTTTGGACAGTATATTATGGTTTCCTTAGCCTAATGATATCCCTACATTACAGAAGATGCATCCATGAGGGCTTCCCTACAGAGATCGGCCCCGGCTTGTGAGGACCAAGTTCCTCAAGGGCCTATGGAAGAGCCTATCTCTAATGGTGAATTATTTACGGACTTTGCTATGCTTGCACAATGGTGACTTTTCAGACTAGACAGGCTAATCTTCCTCGGGATCTTACACCAGCTTCTAGGATAAGAGATTTTACCTGGATGAACCCTCCGGAGTTCTATGGGTCAAAGGTTGATGAGGATGCTCAAGAGTTTATTGATGAGCTCACTAAATGTTGACTGTTATGGGAGTCACTTCTGAAGAGAAAGCTGAGTTGGCTGCTTATCAGTTGAAAGATGTAGCTCAAGTGTGGTACACCCAATGGTTGATGGAGAGAGTTTATGGTAATGCTGTTAATTGGGAAGAGTTTAAGTTTGCATTTCTGGATCATTTCTTTCCATTTGAACTTAGGGAGGCTAAGATGACTGAATTCATCAACCTTAAATAGGGTGGTATGAATGTGAGGGACTATTCCCTAAAGTTCACTAAGCTCTCTAAGTATGTTCCTATGCTTATGGTCCCTAAAGTTCACTAAGCTCTCTAAGTATGTTCCTATGCTTGTGGCTGACCCTCGTGCAGGAATACACAAGTTCATTCTGTGTCTCTGATTTGGTTGTGAAGGAATGTTGCATGGCTATGCTTATTCAGGACATGGAAATCTCTAGGCTCATGACATATGATGAATAAATTAAAGGAGAAAATCTCAAGGAGAAGATGGTGCATGATTTTAAGAGTGCCCATTATGACGGTAGGTTCTCTAGCTCTAACAGTCATGACAATGGTAGCTTCCAGCAGGGCGAAGGTTTTAATGCTGGGGTTGCTAATCTAGGATGCCTCCTCCATGTGCTACTTGTGGGAAGAATCACTCGGGTACTTGTTGGAAGAATCTAGGTGCATGCTTTGGGTGTGGTGATAAGAACCACAAAATTTCTGATTGTCCTAAGGTTGCTCAGAGGGGTCTAGGTCAAGTGGCTCAAGGTGATCAGGGCCAGCAAAGAGCTCCACAAGGTGATGCCCAAAGAAATAACATGTTATATGCTCTTCATGCTTATTAGGAAGTTGAAAAGACTCCGGAAATTGTGACTGGTATGTTAAAAATCTTTGATTTTGATGCTTATGCTTTGCTTGATTCGGGTGTCAATTTATCTTTTGTGGCTCCTCTGTTGGCTGTTAAGTTTGGTTTGAGTCCTGAAATTCTAAGGGAGCCCTTTTCGGTTTATACTCCCGTGGGTGAATCGATTGTTGCTCATAGAGTATCGGGGTTTTCCTGTTTCTATATTGCATAAGGTATTCCCGTATGATCTTGTGGAACTCAAGACGTTTGAGTTTGATGTGATTCTTGGGATAGATTAGTTCTATGTTTCATATGCCTCTATGGATTGTAGAGCCTAGAAGGTCAAGTTCCAATTTTCGGATGAGCCCGTTCTTGAATGGAAGTGTAGTGGATCCATTGTTAAAGATTGATTTATTTCCTACCTTAAGGCCCAAAAGTTGATCTCGAAGGAGTGTATCTATCATATTGTAAGTGTCAAGGATGTGGAGTATGAGTCGCCTACTCTTGAATAAGTCTCGGTGGTGAATGAATTTCTGGATGTGTTTCCCAAAGAATTGCTCAATATTTCTCTAGAAAAAAAGTGAACTTTGGCATAGATCTTTTCCCGAATACTCAACCTATCTCTGTTCCTCCTTATCGTATGACATTAGCTGAATTTAAAGAGTTGAAGGATTAGTTGAAGGATTTGTTGAGAAGGGCTTTATTAGGCGATATATATCTCCATGGGGTGCTTCGATGTTATTTCTAAGAAATAAAGATAGATCTCTTTGGATATGCATTGATTATAGACAACTGAATAAGGTGAACATCAAGAATAAGTATCCATTGCCAAGGATTGATGACTTGTTTGATCAACTTCAAGGGGCTATCTATTTCTCTAATATTGACCTCCATTCTGTTATCATCAATTGAAGGTTAAGGAGTGTGATATACCCAAGACAACTTTTCGGATGAGGTATGGGCATTTTGAATTTGTGGTAATATAATTTTGATTGACTAATACTCTTGCTATGTTTATGGATCTTACAAATTGGTTGTTCAAGCCGTCTCTTGATAGTTTTATGGTCGTTTTCATCAATGATATCCTCATTTATTCCCGAAGTGAGTGGGAGCATATGGATCATTTGAGATTGGTTCTTCAGACTTTGAGGGAGAAGAAGTTGTATGCTAAGTTTAGCAAATGTGAGTTTTGGTTGGGCGAGGCAGCTTTTCTTGGTCATGTGGTGTCCGATGATGGTATTAAGGTTGACCCAAAGAAGACCGAGGCCATGAAGAATCGGCCTAGACCATTGACTCCTTCGGATATTCTAAGCTTTCTTTAGTTGGCTTGTTATTATAGAAATTTTTTTGAAGGGTTCTCATCTATTGCATCTCCATTGACTAAGTTGACTCAAAAAAGGCAAAGTTTGTATGGTAGGATGAATGTGAGAAGAGTTTCCATACTTTGAAGGATTGGCTTACATCAACTCCTGTTTTGACTTTACCAGATGGCTTAGATGGGTTTGTGGTGTATTATGATGCTTCTCAGATTAGGTTGGGTTGTGTACTTATGCAACATAGTAAGGTGATAGCTTATGCATCAAGGCAACTGAAAGTGCATGAGCGTAATTGATGTAGCCCAACTTACACCTCTATCTTAGAGGATAAAACGGTCGTTGTCAAGATATAATACCTAACCAAGGTTAGGGTCGAATCTTCAGGGAATACGTAGACTCAAGGAAAATTCATCAATAAGTAATTCAAGCAGTTAACGAACTCAATTCCCCGAAGGTGGAATTTTTCAATAATCAATAAGAAAATAAACTAAACTAACTATCATGAGAGACAACCAATAATAGAGAGAAAGTAGGGTATTGTGTTCCCCATGATTCCCCAACTTAGTATCACCAAATAATCTAATTTTTGTCAAGTGCAGAGCATACAAGACGGCAATTTAAGTTTACCAAACTCTTTGGTCTAGGTGAGAGGTGAATTTCACTATGCGACTTTGCCCATCTCCGTAGTGTGCAATACTAACCATTCCCAATACAACCTCCCTTGGCCCAGTTTGGTTGATTAGACGAGAACACATCAATCGAATCCTGTTAATCAATCTCTTTTTCTATTCATTACTACTTTGGTACAGTCAGTAACACTAGACGGGTTCTAATGTTGGCCAACATTAGAAACATGCAAAATAAAAAGAATTGATTACTACATGCATATAACCATTCGAAGAATTGTAAATTACCCGGGTTTACTTAGTTAGTTCGTCATGGTTCCCACAACCCTAGTTGTGGATTTTTCTACTCATGCTATGAGTAGATGAAGAAATAATGAATTGAGAATGAATAATTGAACACGTACCCAATTGAATTAAGATCAAGAAAATCCAAGAAGATTGAGAATCGCAAGCTTTAAGATCAAATTTACGCACAAGTATTTTCTCAAAATCTTCTCTCTAAAGTATGGGGTTCTCCAAGTACAAACCCTAAAAGTACTGAATAATGACATCCTCCCTTGTACAATAACCTAAAAGTACTATTTATAGAAATTACAATTAACTCCTAAATAAAATAGAAAAATTGGCCGGCGGACTCCACGAAAGGTCTCTACGACTCGTAGTGTCTTCTAAGACTTGTAGTTCGAGTCTCATAATCAGCTCCTGGAATTTTGGACTTCTCTTCTATGACTTCACTTTATGACTTGTAAACTGATCCACGACTCGTACTGCATGTTTGTAGGCTTCAACTACATCAAATTATCCCTCACTGGATATGTTCACGAAATCCATTAATACGACTCATAGAATGCTATATGACTCGTATACCTGTCTCATCGAGCTGATCTCAGAATCCATCCTTCACTGAAGTTTGTCATGAAATTGCCTGTACGACTTGTAGAATGCTCTATGATCTGTATAGGGTCTCGTAAGTCATAAAAAATTAGAAATCTTCTATAATTTTCTTCAAAGCATGGCCAGCCTTTCTTCCTGCAAAACTAAACATAAAAACACTTAAAAGCCACAAATATCGAATTGAGAACACATAAAATCCTAATTTTAAGTATCAAAAGTGCTGTATTTTGACAGCACATTAGTAATTATCCGACTCATGATCTTGAGTTAGCAGTGATGGTGTTTGCTTTGAAGATTTAGAGACACTATTTGTATGGGGTGCATGTTGATGTTTTCACTTATCATAAGAGTTTGCAATATGTGTTCACCCAAAGGGATCTTAACTTGAGGTAAATGAGATGGTTGGAACTCCTAAATGACTATGACATGAGTGCGCAATATCATCCCGGCAAGACAAATATTGTAGCAGATGCTTTGAATAGGCTATCTATGGGAAGTGTGGCTCATGTTGATAAGGGGAAGAAGGAGTTGGCGAGGGATGTTCGTTTGGTTAGGTTGGATGTTAGGTTGGCTGACTCTAATAATGGTGGTATTCATGTTCAAAATGGGGTCGAATCTTCTATGGTTATTGATGTTAAGACTAAGCAAGATCTAGATCCATCATTGGTTGAGTTGAAGAAATTGGTTGCTGAAATGAAGAGGTTTTCTCGCAAGGGGAAGATGGTGTGCTTCGGTATTAAGATCGGTTATGCGTTTTAGATAAGGATAATCTCAGGAGGATAACCATGAGCGAAAACCATAACTCTCATTATTCTATTCATTCGGGATCTACTAAGACGTATCAAGATTTGAGGGAAGTCTATTGGTAGCATGGTATGAAGAAGGATATCACCAAGTTTGTATCTGAATGCCCTAATTGTCAGCAAGTGAAGATAGAGCACCAAAGGTTCGGTGGTTTGGCTCAAGCTATGTTTTCCTACTTGGAAGTGGGAAGATGTAAACATCGATTTTATGGTTGGTTTTCCTTGGACACGAAGGCAATTCAACTCCATTTGGGTTATTGTTGATCGGGTGAGTAAGTCGGCTTGTTTCCTACTAGTTAAGGCTACCTTTAATGCCGAAGATTATGCAAAGTTGTACATCCAAGAGTTGGTGAGGTTGCATGGTGTTCCTAGGTCTATCATATCGGATCATGGCACCCAATTTACTTCTCACTTTAGGAGGCTATTTCAAAGAGGACTTGGTACTAAGGTGAGGTTAAGTATTGCCTTTCATCCTTAAACTGATGGACAAGCCAAAAGGAAAATTCAAACTTTGGAGGACATGTTAAGGGCTTGGTATTTGAATTCAAAGGTAGATGGATGATCATCTTCTACTCATTGAGTTTGCTTATAATAACAGTTTTCATGCTAGCATTGGTATGACACCATTTGAAGCTTTGTATGGTAGGAGGTGTAGATCTCTGGTGGGGTGGTTTGAGTTAGGAAAAATGGCTTTGATTGTCCCAGATTTGGTGTTGGAATCTATGGAGAAGGTGAAGATGATTAAAGGGTGTAATGCATTTTGGAAACAAGGTCAAGTTAAGTCCTTGGTATATAGGTCCTTATGAAATTGTTGAGTCGATTAGTAATGTGGCTTATAGTGGGATTTGCCTCCGAATTTGAGATCTATTCACTCGGTTTTTCATGTGTCCATGTTGAGGAAGTTAGTTGGTGATCCTAGTATTGTTGCGTCTTTGGAAGGTGTTGAGGTTGAAGAGAACTTGTTTTATGAGGACGTTCTGGTTGAGATTTTGGATAGGCAAGTGAAGCAGCTTCATAACAAGGATGTGGTTTTGGTTAAGGTACTTTGGGGAAATCAACATGTGGCGAGTGATACATAGGAAGTGGAGTAGGACATGATGAGATGATATCTTTATCCTTTCCAATCTACTCAACCCTAAGGTATTAGGTTCTTCCTTTTTCAAGTGGTCCTAATTCTTTCACTCGAGTTTCATGACATGAAATGCATACATGTGCACGAAAATGATTTTGGATGTTTTGAATGATATAAATATGTTTTGATAAGAGTTTTAATGACTTTATAATATTCAAGTGATGAGATATGCATTGTATCTTATGTTTAGATGTTTCATGTTCTAAGTCTATCCTTTCAAGCCTATGTAAGGACCCATACTTTGTACGACTTCAATGGAGCTTGGTAATTTAGTTTTGGAAAGTTTTGGATCAAGGTGGCGCTTCATGGAAGCCTTCATGTTCCATGTGGTACTATACGGATCATGTGGAGCCTCCTTGAAGTGGCCCTTGGCCTTGTGTGGGCTGTGGGGGCCTTAATGTGGAGTTTGAGACAAAGGCAGACCACGCTTGGACCCCACATGGTCTGTGTGAGGCTATATGGATCGTGTGGTGGACCGTATGATAGCCTTGGGCTGAGACTCCATAGTTTTCTAAGGGAAGTGGTACACCCCTCTCATGGATAGTTTGGTGCTTTATGGTCTGTCAGGCCCTTCCATATAGGTATTGAAGTGAAAATTTTCTAAGTATTGGATCACTCTCTCGGAACTTCGTCATGGAGAATTTTTTTAAGTGAAGTGGTACGGAGGAGTACACATACCGTATGGCTTAGTACAGTCTGTATAACCCTTCTATATGGGTGCCTACATTGAATTTTTCTAAGTATGGGATTTCCATGTCAGACCTTCGTCAAGTGGAAATTTATCTAAATGTTGGACCACGGGCAAGTATACAGTTTGTATAGTACCTCACGGATCGTATACACTCTCCCTGAGACCTTGATTTCAATTTTTCTACTCATTTCATTAATGACATTTTCGTAATTACATTGTAACACCCCACATCTCACATGTACTATTCCTATGTAAATGGAACATGATATGACTTGATCAAATCAACACCTACTTTTAAAGTGCTTGAACTTCAGCTTAGAAGGCTATGTATACGTCTAACAGTTAAGACGAGTGAGTGTATATAAGTTTTAAGTCAAATTGAGGAGATCGTGGTATTACATGAAGTGAAAGAAATGAGGTGCTTGTAGGACTTAGCAAGCTAACAGGTGCGTCACCTATATGCTTAGCTTAAATAGGCTAGGTAGACAGAGACAAGGCCCGACACTGAATCTGTCCAAGTCCGATAATGAATAAAGTCTCTGTTAATGGTGTAACGTTAGCCCATGTTTTAGCATCGTAAGTGGATTTACAGCCCAAGATGAATAATAAAAGAGCTCAAGTACATTCACGACCCACTTGACGATTTGTGCCCAACTAAGTGAAGGGAAAAAAGGAAAAATGGGCAGCCAAAGCCCAACCAATGAAACCCATTTGGTCCCAACTCAAAGCACCAAGTTGTTTCATCACCAGCTAGTTAAGATGTGGTCAAAAACTCAAGAGAAAGTTGGCCAAGAATATCCCTTTAAAACTGGTTACAAACCAGCCATTTCAAGTCATTTAACATAGACAAAAAAATCAACTTTCCCTAAGTTTTCTCTCTACTCTTTCTTAACCTTGCAAAGTAGCCACAAGAGACTTTTAGGGTTCTTGGAGAAGCCCTATACCTCGAAGGTAAAGGTAATTAAAGATACCTAGGTGTTTAGTATGGTTTGTTTTATGAAAAACAAGAGACTAGGTTGGTTATACTTGTGCTGAAATTTTGGACAATATGTGTTCCAAAGATTGTTGTATAATTTTTCTTATTTATTTGGGAGCTTTTCTCTTCTTGGTTGGCTTGATTATGAAGGGAGGTTGCTTTCTTAATGAGTTTTTTTTCTGTAATGATATACAAAGGTCGTTGCACTATTTTGTTCTATGTGAACAATCGAGTTTTAGGGTGTTATCCTAACTGTGTTGTTAGTAGAAATTATTGGCTAATTGATTGAGGAGTATTGTCTCATCTCCTCCACCTAATTTGGGAACTATTTTTGGAAAGTTTTAGGTCTATATTTATGTGTAAATATTGTGGGAACATTTTGGTTGAAGTTGGTGCAGGTTTGGAATAATTGACGTTGAAATGTAGCGAAGGGACGTCATGTTATGCTGCCTACTTATATGTCGT
This sequence comes from Solanum medicagineum, assembly GCA_026153255.1. Lineage (NCBI taxonomy): Eukaryota > Viridiplantae > Streptophyta > Magnoliopsida > Solanales > Solanaceae > Solanum > Solanum medicagineum. The sequence goes on from JAPFFP010047691.1 coordinate 11,131, forward strand.
GTACAATTGTTATGTGTTGTGCTTTGTGGGCAGTTGTGAGACTTTTATGGCACTAAGAAAAGCTTCATATGATATGTATATGATAATGTGTATTAGAAAATATGATTAGAGGCGGAAAGGCTGAAATAATACGCTCGGGTTGATAATTACACGTTTGCTGCCCATGCGTTATTTTCTTTTTTATGAAATTGAGCTGCCAAGATGCGTTTATTAGCTGCTAATACTAGTTTATCACCTGCTCCATTGTAGACAAGTATTTGGTGGAAAAGGAGGTTACCTCAAGGTAATAACGAGGTCGTACAATGAGGTATGTAAGGCTACTCTGTTTCGTATCATTTGGCATGAAACCTAGATTCTTCCTTGGCACATAAAGGCACTTACCAACTCCAACATAACTAATAACTGTGTATCCACTCTTTTACATGCTCATATGCTCCCACACATAGTCATTTTCAGATCTGCATAGATACTTGGATACCCAGATACATGTGTTCTTGTTGCTAATAAAGTTCATGAGTTATTTCATCTCCTATGCATTTCATTATCTATGTAACCTACTATTTTCTTTGTGGTATTGTCTTGTATAGTTATTTACATGTCACATGCTATATCTGGTCATACAACTCCAATGTTATGACCACCAAAAGAATCATCTCAGAAGTAATTGAAAAATAAAATAAGTTGCTTATTGGTAGGTGGTGGCTCAGGGGTGGAAGAATCACCTAACATGGGTCCATCCCATTACGGGGGGTATCCCAGGGGTGAAAGGAAAACCTAGCATGGGACAATCCTGATATTGATTTATCATTGATCAGCTGGTCATTTGTATTACATGTTGTGCACAAATTATACATTAAAGAAAGGTAAAGTAATAAAAAAGACATAAAGTACGTGATTCCATAATACGACTAAAAGTGCTAGTAGATCTTCCCAGTAGGAGTACAAGATATCCAACTGCTGTTACTGAGCTCCAGTTTACTTTGGGGCTTTGTGTGTCTAGAGCTTATATTTTTATATTGTATATTTAATCATGAGACGGGGCCTGTCTCGACCCTTATCAGATGTTGTTCCTTATCTAGAGGCTTTGTGGACAATCTAAAGTAAAATATGGTCATGTCTTGTACTTTAGACAATGTGGCTCCTACGGACTAGTCATATGCATTTTCTTTTGGCTTGTTATTATCATTTATTTTCTTGAATGCATACCGAACATGGAAACCCCTTATAACATTCATAGAAAACGCATGGTTATATATTGGTTCTTCCCAAGCCTTATCAGCAATGGGTGCCAGTTCGCCTTAATGGGACTTTGGCACATGACAAAAGTTTGGAATGTAACGAAGGGACATAATGTTATGCCGCCTACTTGTATATTGTGTATAATTGTTATGTGTTTTTCTTTGTGGGAAGTTGTGAGACTGTAATGGCACTAAAACAAGCTGCACATGATATGTATATGAGAACATGTATTAGAAAATACGATTAAAGGTGGAAAGGTTGAAAGAATACGCTCGGGTTGATAATTACATGCTTGTTGCCCGTGTGTTGTTCTTTTATGAGATTCGATTGCCAAGATGTTTTTATTAGCTGCTAATACTAATTTTATCACCTACTTTACTGTAGGATATTTGGGGGAAAAGGAGGTTACCTCAAGGTAATAATGAGGTCATACAACGAGGTATGTAAGGCTACTCTGTTTCGTATCATTTGGCATGAAACCTAGATCCTTCCTTGACACGTAAAGGCACTTACCATCTCCGACATAACTAATAACTGTGTATCCACTCTTTTACATATTCATATGCTCCCACACATAGTCATTTTCAGATTTGCATACATACTTGGATACCCAGATACATGTGTTCTTGTTGCTAATAAAGTTCATGAGTTATTTCATATTTTACGCATTTCATTTATCTATTTAACCTACTCTTTACATTGTTGTATTGTCTTGTATAGTTATTTACATGTCACATGCTATATCTATGGTCCTACAACTCCAATATTATGACCACCAAAAGAATCATCTCAAAAGTAATTGAAAGATAAAATAAGTTGCTTATTGATTGGTGGTAGCCCAGGGGTGGAAGAATCACCTAGCATGGATCGATCCCAATACGGCGGGTATCCCAAGGGAGGGGTGAAAGGAAAGCCTAGCATGGGTTGATCCCGATATTGATTTTCATCACTGATCAATTGGTTGTTTGTATTACATGTTGTGCATAGATTGTATAGTAAAAATAGGTAAAGTAATAAAAAGTACATAAAGTATGTGATTCCACAATATCACTAAAGGTGGTCTCTTATCCTTACACCAATGCATGATTTCATTTGAGTTATTGCTTCATATACAATACTTCTTGCCTTTCATATTCATTATTGTTTACGTAGAACAAAATAGTGCAACGACCTTTCTACATCATTACAAAACAAAAACTCAGTAAGAATAACAACCTCCCTTCATAAACAATCCAACCAAGAAGAGAAAAGTTCTCAAATAAACTAGAAAAGTGTACTCCAAAATTTCAGCACAAGAATAACCAGCCTAGTCTCTTGTTTATCATAAAGAAACTATGCTAAATATACAAGTATTTTTACTTACCTTTACCTTCAAGGTAGGGCTTATCAAAGAAACCTAAAGTTTTCCTTGTGGCTACTTTGTAAAGCTAATAAAGAGTAGAGAGAAAACTTTGTAAAAGCTGATTTTTTTTCTAAGTTAAATGACTTGAAGGAGCTAATTTGTATCCTTCTTAAAGGGGCTTCTTCGCTGAATTACTTAGGCATTTTCAGCCTTATCTTATCACGGTGGTGATGCAACAGCTTGGCCCTTTCACTTGGACCTAAATGGGTTTCAATTGGTTGGGCCTTGGCTACCCATTTTCCCTCTTTTCCCTTTGCGTAGTTTGGGCCCAAATCGTCAAGTGGGTCGTGAATATACTTGGGCACTTTTATTTTTCATCTTGGGCGTAAATATTGTCCATTTACAATGCTAAAATATGGGCTAAAGTTACAACCTTAACACAGACTATACTCATTATTGAACTTGGACAGATTCGATGTCGGGCCTCATCTCCATGCACCTAGCATAGTTAAGCACATAGGTGACTCACCAACTAGCTTCCTAAGTCCTACAAGCACTTCATTTCTTTCACTTCATGTAAGGCCATGATCCCTTCAATTTGACTTAAAACTTATATATACTCAGTCGTCTTAAGCGGTAGACGTACACATAGCCTTCTGAGCTGAAGTTCAAGCACTTTTAAAAATAGGTGCTGATTTGACCAAGCCATATTATATTCCATTTGCATAGGACTAGTACATGTGAGATGTAGGGTGTTACATCCTCCCCCTTTAGGAACATTTGTCCTCGATTGTTGGCATAATTAGATGGCTCAACTAAGTTCAAACCTTTACTTAAAGAAGCTTTTGACAACGCAATAAACATTTAAATACACGTACCTATTAATGCACCAATTCTACATGTTGGACTTCCTCTTTAGCTTCAAATAAGTAAGGGTACTTAGATATCATCGTTTCCTCAGCTCTCATGTTATCTTTTCTGCTTGCTGGTTACTCCAAAGTACATTTACTGAAGCTATTTCTTTATTACTAAGCTTTTTAACTTGTTGATCTAGAATAGCAATAGGTACCTCTTCATAGGTGAGATCTTCTGTTACCTGCATATCCTCCATAGGAGTGATCCGGGATGGGTCACATATTCATTTTCGAAGTATTGAGACATGAAAAACTGGATGAACCACTGAAAACTATTATGGTAGCTCTAGTTCATATGTAACCTACCCGAATCTCTTAATAATTTAATATGGCCCTATATAAAGTGGGCTTAGTTTTTCCTTCTTTCCAAATCTCATAACCCCTTTCATTGGAGACACCTTTAAGAATACCCAATCTCCAACTGAGAATTCCAGTCCTCTCCTTTTAGCATCCGCATATGATTTGTGATAACTTTGGGCTGTTTCTAGCCACTGTTGTATTACCTTAACTTTTTCCATGGCTTGTTGTACTAGAACTGGCCCAAGCAAGGTGACTTCACCTATTTCAAACCATCCAATTGGAGACCTACATTTCCTTCCATACAATGCTTCATAAGATGTCATCTTAATGCTTGATGGTAGCTATTATTATAGGAAAATTCAATAAGTGGAAAATGGTCCACCCAACTACCTTTGACGTCCAATGCACAAGCCCGCAACATATCTTCAAGTGTTTGAACAATGCGTTCTGCTTGACCATCATTTTAAGGGTGGAAAGCTGTAAATTCGCTTGTGTCCCTAAACTCCTTTGGAAGGACTTCTGAAACTTCACGGTGAATTGAGCTCCCCGATCAAATGTAATGGAGATTGGGACGCATATAGCCTGAATATCTCTTTGAGGTATAACTTTGCATACTCTTCAACCGTATAGTCACTCTTAACTAGCAAGAAGTGTGCTGACTTTGTGAGTCAATCAACTATTACCCATATGGATTCAAACCTTTGAAATGAGTGAGGCAACCCTGTAGCAAAATTCATATTGATCACATTCCACTTCCATGTTGGAAGTTCTATATGCTGCATATAACCTCCTGGCTTTTTTAGTGTTCTACTTTAACTTGTTGGCAATTTGACATTGAGCTATAAATTCTGCAAGGTTCGTTTTCATGCCTTCCCACCAAAACATCCCCTTTAGGTCAGGATACATCTTAGTTGATCCTGGATGGATAGAATATCTTGAATGATAGGCTTCTTCCATTATCCTCCTTCTTAATCCATTAATAATAGGCATACATAATCTATTTTGGCAATAACGTACTCCAGTTGGTTTAAGTTCAAAGTCCTTCATTGTACCCTAACTCACCTTTTCCTTAAGTCGTCGTAGAATAGGATCCTCAAATTGCTTTTCTTTCACCTCCATTACTAATGAAGACTGTGCAATATTATGTACATCAATAACTCCCTTTAGAGTTTCAAGAAGGTGAACTCCCAAACTGGCTAATTGACGCAGATCCTTAGCCATTCCTTGACTTACCATGATCTGATCTTCAATATTCATGATTGCCTTATGAGTCAGAGCAGGTTTACCTCCAGAACAAGAAGTAGATTTTGGTGTTTACTTACTTCCAGGCACCCAACCTATTTTCGTTCCTCCATATAAAATGGGCTCGGCAGAATTACGTGAATTAAAAGAGCTGTTAAAAGACTTATTGGAGAAGGGCAACAACACCCACGGAAGTTTGAAGCTTCCTAGGGTTGGCAGGTTATTACAGAAGGATTGTTGAAGGTTTTTCTTCTATTACTGCACCTTTAACAAAGTTGGCACATAAGGAAACTAAGTTCCAATGAAATGATGCATGTGAAAAAAGCTTCCAAGAGTTGAAAAGTGGGCTAACTTCTGCACTTGTGTTAGTACTCCAAAAGGCACCGAGGGGTATGCAGTGTATTGTGATGCTACAAAAGTTGGCTTAGGGTGTGTACTGACACCAAATGGTAGGGTAATTACTTATGCGTCTAGACAACTATGACCGCATGAGAAAAACTACCTAACACTTGACTTGAACTAGCAGTGGTTGTGTTTGCTTTGAAAATATGGCATCACTATTTATATGGGGTTTCCATTGATATATATACTGATCATAAAAGCCTGCAATACATCTTTCAGCAGAATGACGTAAATTTAAGATAGAAGAGATGGCTAGAGCTAATAAAGGATTATGATGTTGATATAGAATACCATTCGGGGAAAGCAAATATAGTAGTTGATGCTTTGAGTCGTAAGGCAATCATGAATATTGGTGAACAGTTCGTGGTAAGTCAAGAAATGGCTAAGGATCTATGTCTACTAGCCAGTTTAGGAGTTCGCCTTCTTGAAACTCCAAAGGGAGGGATGGATGTACATAATGTTGCAGAGTTTCCATGAGTAATGAAGGTGAAAGAAAAGTAAGTTGAGGATCCTATTCTACGACGACTTAAGGAAACGGTGAGTCAGGGTACGATAAAAGGCTTTGAACTTACACCAACTGGAGTACTTTATTGCCAAAATAGATTATGTGTGTATGATATTAATGGACTAAGAAGGATGATAATGGAAGAAGCCCATCTTTCAAGATATTCCATCCATCCAGGGTCAATTGAGATATATCTTGACCTGAAGGGGATGTTTTGGTGGGGAGGCATGAAAAAGGACCTTGCAGAATTTTGGCTCAACATCCAAATTGCCAAAAAGTCAAAGTAGAGCACTAAAAGCCGGGAGGTTATATGCTATGTATAAAGCTTCCAACATGGGAGTGGGATGTGATCAATATAGATTTTGTTATTGGGTTTCCTCACCCATTTTAAAGGTTTGACTCCATATGGGTAATAGTTGATCGACTCACAAAGTCAGCACACTTCTTGCTAGTTAAGAGTGACTATATGGTTGAAGAGTATGCAAAGTTATACCTCAAAGAGATAGTCAGGCTACATGGGGTCTCAATCTCTATAATATCTGATAAGGGAGCTCAATTCACCACAAAGTTTTGTAAGTCCTTCCAAAGGGGTTTAGGGACAGAAGTGAATTTACAGCTTTCCACCCTCAAATAGATGGTCAAGCAGAACGTACTATTCAAACACTTGAAGATATGTTGCGGGCTTGTGCATTGGACTTCAAGGGTAGTTGGGTGGACCATTTACCACTTATTGAATTTGATGATAATAATAACTACCATTGAAGCATTAAGATGGCACCTTATGAAGCTTTGTATGGAAGGAAAAGTAGGTCTCTAATTGGATGGTTTGAAGTGGGTGAAGCCAACTTGCTTGGGCCAGATCTAGTACAATAATCCATGAAAAAAGTTAAGGTAATACAATAGCAGCTAGAAACAGTCCAAAGTCGTCACAAATCATATGCGGATGCTAAAAGGAGAGGACCGGAATTCTCAGTAGGAGATTAGATATTCTTAAAGGTAATATGAGATTTTGAAAGAAAGGAAAACTAAGCCCACATTATATAGGGCCATATAAAATTATTAAGAGATTCGAGCAAGTTGCATATGAACTAGAGCTACCCCAATAGCTTTCAATGGTTCATCCAGTTTTTCATGTCTCAATGCTTCGGAAATGCATAGGTGGCCCATCTTGAATCACTCATGTGGAAGATATGCAGGTTACAGAAGATCACCTATGAAGAGGTACCTATTGCTATTCTAGATCGTAAAGTTAAAAAGTTAAGAAATAATGAAATAGCTTCAGTAAAAGTACTTTGGAGGAACCAACAAGAAGAAGAGATAACATGGGAGGCTGAGAAAGCAATGATATATAAGTACCCATACTTATTTGAAGCTAAAAAGTAAGTCTAACATGTAATATTGGGGCATTAATAGGTACGTGTGTTTGAATGCTTATTGTGTTGTCAAAAGCTTATTTAGGTAAAGGTTTGAACTTAGTTAAGCTATCCAATTATGCTAATATTCGAGGATGAATGTTCATAAGGGGAGAGGATGTAACACCCCACATCTCATATGTACTAGTCCTATGCAAATGGAACTTGATATGGCTTGGTCAAATCAACACCTATTTATAAAAGTGCTTGAACATCAACTTAGAAGGCTATATGTGTATGTCGAACATTTAATACGAGTGAGTGTATATAAGTTTTAAGTCAAATTGAGGGGATCGCAGCCTGACATGAAGTGAAAGAAATGAGGTGCTTATAGGACTTAGCAAGCTAGTAGGTGAGTCACCTACGTGCTTAGCTTAAATAGGCTAGGTAGACGGAGATGATGCCTGATACAAAATTTATCCAAGTCCGATAATGAATAAAGTCTATGTTAATGGTGTAACTTTAGCTCATATCTTAGCATCATAAATGGAAAATATTTATAGCCCAAGATGAGTAATAAAAGGGCCCAAGTACATTTACAACCCACTTGACAATTTGGGCCCAAACTGAGTGAAGGGAAGAGAGGAAAAATGGGCAGCCAAGGCCCAACCAATTGAAACCCATTGAGGCCCAAGTGAAAGGGCCAAGCTGCTGCATTACTAGTTTGTTAAGATGTGGTCAAAATCGCAAGAGGAAGTTGACCAAGAATGTCCCTTTAAGAGGGGTTACAAATCAGCCACTTCAAGTCATTTAACACGGACAAAAAAACTCAACTTTCCTAAGTTTTCTCTCTATTCTTTTTTAACCTTGCAAAGTAGCCACAAGAGACTTTTAGGGTTCTTGGAGAAGCCTTACACCTTAAAGGTAAAGGTAAATAAATATACCTATGTTTTTAATATGATTCTTTATGAAACACAAGAGACTAGGCTAGTTATACTTATGCTGAAATTTCGGACAACATGTGTTCCAAAGATTGTTGTACAATTTTCTTGTTTATTAGGGACCTTTTCTCTTAATAGTTAGCTTAAATATAAAGGGAGGTTGCTGTTCTTAATGGGTTTTAGTTTTGTAATGATGTAGAAAGGTCGCTGCACTAATTTGTTCTACGTAAACAATTGAGTTCTAGTGTGTTATCCTAAATGTGTTAGTAGAAATTGTGGGCTGGTTGATTGAGGACTATTATCTCATGTCCTCCACCTATTTTGAGAACTATTTTTGGACTATTTTTCTGTGTAAATATTGTGGGAATATTTTGGTTGAAGTTGGTACAGGTTTGGAATTGTTGACGCCGAAATGTAGCGAAGGGACGCAATGTTATGTTGCCTAATTGTATGTCGTGTACAGTTGTTATGTGTTGTGCTTTGTGGGATGTTGTGAGACTGTTATGGCACTAAAACAAGCTGTATATGATATGTATATGAGAATGTGTATTAAAAAATATGATTAGAGGCAGAAAGGTTAAAAGAATATACTCGGGTTGATAATTACAGACTTGCTGCTCGTGCATTGTTCTTTCTTATGAAATTGGGCTGCCAAGAGGCGTTTATTAGCTGATAATAATAGTTTATCACCTACTATGTTGTAGACAAGTATTTAGGGGAAAAGGAGGTCACTTTGAGGTAATAGCGAGGTTGTACAGTGAGGTATGTAAGGCTACTTGATTTCGTATTACTTGGCATGAAATCTAGATTATTCCTTGGCACATAAAGGTACTTTCCAACTCCGATAGAACTATTAACCATTTCTCCACTCTTTGACTTGTTCATATGCTTCCATACATAGTCACCTTCAAATCTTCATACATACTTGGACACTAAGTTACATGGGTTCTTGTTGCTAAATAAAGTTCACGAGTTATTTCATCTCATACGCATTTCATTATTTATGTAACGTACTCCTTTCATTGTAATATTGTCTTGTATGATTATCTATATGTCACTTTTACATCTACAGTCCTACAGCTCCAATATTATGACCCCCAGAAGAATCATCTCAAAGGTAATTGAAAGATAAAGTATATTATTTATTGATGGGTGGTAGCCCGAGGTGTGGAAGAATCACCTTGCTAGGGACGATCCTATCACGGGTGGTAGCTCGAGGGATTAAGGAAGAACCTAGCCAGGGATGATGCTGATACAGTTTCACCACTGATTAGTTGGTCATTTCTATTACATGCTGTGCACAGATTTTACAGTAAAGGTAAAGTAATATAAAGAACATAAAGTACATGATTCCACAATATAACTAAAGGTGGTCTCTTATCCTACATCAGTGCGTAATTTCATTTGAGTTGTTACTTCATATACAATATTTCCTTCCTTACATATTCAGTACATTATCTCATACTGACATCCCTTACGGGGGACCTACATTTCATGCTGTAGGTACAGGTGCTAGTAGATCTCCCCAGTAGGAGTACAGGACATCCAGCTGCTGATACCAAGCTCCAGGTTGCTTCGAGGCTTTGTTTGTGTCTAGAACTTATATGTTTGTATTGTACAGTTAGTTGAGATGGGTGTGTACTGACACAGAATGATAGGGTAATTTCTTATGCGTCTAGGCAACTATGACCATATGAGAAAAACTACCCAACTTATGATCTTGAGCTAGAAGCGGTTGTATTTGCTCTGAAAATATGGCACCGCTATTTCGTATAGGGTTCACGTAGACCTATATACTAATCATAAGAGCCTGCAATTCATATTTAAGCAGGAAGACCTAAACCTAAGACAGCGGAGATGGCTAGATCTAATAAAGTATTATGACGTTGATATACTTTACCACCCGGGGAAGGCAAATGTGGTAGCAGATGCTCTGAGTCATAAGACAATCATGAATACTAGTGATCAAGCTGTGGTGAGTCAAGGAGTAAGGATCTACGTTAGCTAACCAGTTTGGGAGTTCGCTTTCTTGAAACTCCAAAGGAAGGGGTTATTGTACATAATGCAGCAGTGTCTTCATTAGTAGTAGAGGTGAAAGAAAAACAGTTCGAGGATCCTGTTCTACCACAGCTTAAGGAAAAGGTAAGTCAGGGTATGATAAAGGGCTTTAACCTTACACAAAATGGAGTACTTTACTACCAAAATAGATTATGTGCGCCTGATATTAATGGATTAAGAAAGAGGATAATGGAAGAAGTCCATTATTCCCGATATTCCATCCATCAAGGATCAACTAAGATGTACCATGACCTGAAGGGAATGTTTTGGTGGGGAGGCATGAAAAAAGACCTTCCAGAATTTGTGGCTCAATGTCCAAATTGTCAACAAGTGAAATTAGGAGGTTATATGTAGTGTATAGAACTTCCAACATGGAAGTGGGACATGATCAATATGGATTTTGTTAGAGGTTTGCCTCGCTCATTTCAGAAGTTTGACTCCATATGGGTAATAGTTGACAGACTCACAAAGTCAGCACATTCTTCCTAGTCAGGAGTTATTATATAGCTTAAGAATACGCCAAGCTATACCTCAAAGAGATAGTCAGGCTACACGGAGTCCTAATCTCCATTATATCTGACCAAGGAGCTCAATTCACTGCAAAGTTCTGGAAGTCCTTCCAAAGGAGTTTAAGGACACAAGTGAATTTGAGTATAGCTTTCCATCCTCAAACAGATGGTCAAGCAGAATGCACCATTCAGACACTTGAAGATATGTTGCGAGCTTGTGCATTGGATTTTAAAGGTAGTTGGGTGGACCATTTGCGACTTATTGAGTTTGCCTATAATAATAGCGACCACACGAGTATCAAGATGGCACCTTATGAAGCTTTGTATGGGAGGAAATGTAGGTTACTAATTGGATGGTTTGAAATGGGTGAAACCACCTTACTTGGGCCAAAGCTAGTACAACAAGCCATGAAAAAAGTTAACGTAATAAAGCAGAGGCTAGAAACAGCCCAAAGTCATCACAAATCATATGCTGATGCTAGAAAGAGAGGACTGGAATTCTCAGTAGGGGATTGGGTATTTTTAAAGGTGTCTCCAATGAAAGGGGTTATGAGATTTGGTAAGAAAGGAAAATTGAGCTCACGTTACATAGGGCCATATCAGATTATTAAGAGGTTCGGGCAGGTTACAAATGAACTAGAGCTACCCCAAGAGCCTTCAATGGTTCATCCAGTTTTTTATGTATCAATGCTTCAAAAATGCATAGGTGACCCATCCCGTATCACTCCTATTGAGGATATGCAGGTTACAGAAGACCTCGCCTATGAAGAGGTAGCTGTTGCTATTCTAGATCGTCAAGTTAAAAAGCTAAGGAATAAAAATAGCCTCAGTAAAAGTACTTTGGAGAAACTAGCAAGAAGAATAAATAACATGGAAGGCCAAGGATGTGATAAAATCAAAATACCCTTACTCTGAAGCTAAAGAGGAAGTTCAACATGTAGAATTGGGACACTAATAGGTACGTGTGATTGAATACTTAATGTGTTGTCAAAAGTTTGTATAAGTAAAGGTTTAAACTTAATTAAGCTATCCAATTGTGCTAACATTCGAGGATGAATGTTCCTAAGGGAGGGAGTATATAACACCCCACATCTTACCATACTAGTACAATGTAAATGAAACATGATATGGTTTGGTCAAATTAGCGCCCATTTTTAGAAGTGCTTAAATCTCATGTTAATGGGCGATATGTGCGTCTAACGCTTAAGAGGGTCTAGTGTATACATGTTTTAAGTCAAATTGAGGAGATCACAAACCTAAACAAAGTAAGATAATTGAGGTGCTTGTAGGAATTAAGAAGCTAGCAGGTGAGTCACCTACTTGCTTAGCTTAAATTTGCTAACTAAATGGAGACGAGGCCCAACGTCAGATTTATCTAAGTCCGATTATGAATAAAGTCCGTGTTAAGGGTGTAACGATAGCCCATGTTTTACCTCATAAATGGACTATATTGTCAGCCCAAGAAGAATATAAAATGGGCCCAGGCCCATTACAATTTCTTTAGTAAGTTAGGCCCTACTAATTAAGAAGAAGAAAGCTGAAAAATGGGCAGCAAAGGCCCATCAATTTGGAGCCCTAAAAGGCCAAGTGAAATGGGCAAGGAGCTGCATCACTAGCTTGGTAATGTAAGGCTATAGTAGCCTTAGTAAGTCGGCCAAAGACCCCTTTAAAAAGGGTTTAAAACAGCTCTCACAAGTCATTTTTCAACTTGAACACACAAAAATCAGATTTCTCTCCAAGTTTTCTCTCAACTTTTCTTGACTTTGTAAAGCAACTAAAAGAAGCTTTTAGGGTTCTTAAGGAAGCTCTTAATCTTGAAAGCAAAGGTAAGTAATCATAGATGTATATTTAGTATGATTTCTTCATGAAAAAAAAGAAGTATATGCTAGTTATGCTTGTGCTGAAAATTGGACAGCATGTATTTAGAAAATTGCTGCACACTTGCCTTTTGTTTTAGTGACTTCTCTATGGATTGTGGGCTGTTAATGAAGAGAAGTTTATGTTATTAACATGGTTTGAGTTATAGATATTACCTTAAGGTTGCTGCCCTGATTTTGGTTTCATTTAACAAACAAGTTTTATTGTGCTATATTAAGTGTAATGTTGATTGGAACTTGTGGGCTGATGGATGTAAGGCTATTGCTTCACATCCTTAATGACTGATTTGTTACTATTCTAAGACTGGTTCAAGGCTGTTTGTATGTATAAATGTTGTGGGAACAGTTTGGTTGAAGTTGGTAAAGTTTTGGAATTGTCAACGTCGTAATATAGAAAAGGGACGTAACGTTATGCCGCCTATTTGTATGTTGCATAGAATTGTTGTATCCTGTGCTTTGTGGACTATTGTAAGGCTGTTATAGTACTAAAATAGTCTGCACATGATGTATATATAATAATGTGTATTAGAAAACACGATTAGGAGCGGAAAGGTTGAAAGAATACTCTCGGGTTCATAATTATCTGCTTGCTGCCTGTGTGTGTTTTCTTTATGAGATTGGGCTGCCAAGATGTATTTATTGGATGCTAATGCTAGTTTTATCACCTACTATGTTGTAGATAAATATTTGGAGGAAGGGAAGGTTATCTTGAGGTAATAGCGATGTCATACAACGAGGTATCTAAGGCTACTTGATTTTGTATTACTTGGCATGGAATCTAGATTTTTACTTGGAACATAAAGGCACTTGCCAACTCCGACACAACTATTAACCATTTCTCCACTCTTTGACTTATTCATATGCTTCCGTAAATAGTCACCTTCAAATCTTCACACATACTTGGATACCAAGTTACATGGGTTCTTGTTGCTAAATAAAGTTCACGAGTTATTTCATCTCATACGCATTTCATTATTTATGTAACGTACTCCTTTCATTGTCATATTATCTTGTATGATTATCTATATGTCACATGTTACATCTATAGTCCTACAGTTCCAATATTATGACCACCCAAAGAATCATCTCAAAGGTAATTAAATGATAAAGTATATTGTTTATTGTTGGGTGGTAGCCCGAGGGGTGGAAGAATCACCTAGCTAGGGACGATCCTATCACGGGTGGTAGTCTGAGGGGTTAAGGAAAAACCTAGCCAGGGACGATCCCGATACAGTTTCACTACTGATCAGTTAGTCATTTGTATTACACGCTGTGCACAGATTTTACAGTAAAGGTAAAGTAATATAAAGAACATAAAGTACATGATTCCACAATATAACTAAAGGTGGTCTCTTGTCCTACATCAGTGCATAGTTTCATTTGAGTTGTTACTTCATATATAGTATTACCTGCCTTGCATATTCAGTACATTATCTCATACTTACGTCCCTTATGGGGCACCTGTATTTCATGCTGCAGGTACTGGTGCTAGTAGATCTCCCCAGTAGGAGTACAGGACATCCAGTTGCTGATACCAAGCTCCAGGTTGCTTCGGGACTTTGTTTGTGTCTAGAGCTTATATGTTTGTATTGTACAGTTAGTAAAAAGACTCCGTTAGAAATCTCATGCTCAATCAATGTTACTTAGAAGTTTCTCTTAATCGACATCTATCCTATACCACTACTTTTAAGTTAGGTGGTGCACGACGAATTAGCATCGTTGCCATGTCCATCCTAAACTTGTCACAGTAAAGGACGTAGTATCTCTGTCTCTCTTTCTCTTGAATCCAAAGAGAATGTCCAATCTTTGGGACAAGAGCTGCCTGAACATGCTGCACAACTATTCTACACTGGTAAATGCAGTTCTAGGCTGACACTCCTAACCTAAACTCGATGCTAAATAATACTCCCAAGGCTAAAACATGCACGACTCATCAATCAATCCTCTTTAAGACTCATATCAACTATCATCATCATCTATCACTTAAATTATTATGAGAAAATATACTTACATTATCATCATTATGTACTCAAAGCGTCATGTAGACTCAATACTCAATTCAATCAAAACTCATTGAAATGTCAAGTGTTTTCTTAAAAAAATACTCATACTACAAAAATAATCTTTGCATATCATAAAAGCTATTTCTCAAATCTTTATTCATGCTCCAAAATTCATATTCATGAAGCTCAGTATAATATGCTAAAAGAAATCATCGGGATTAACATGCTCAGTATGACCATCAAGTCTCAGTTTTTCAGAATAATGTATAAAAGCAATCATAGTCATCAATCAGGGTTCATGCGAATGAAGACATGAACATACATTCAAGCAATTACTCCAATTCAAGAAAATTGTATATAGGAATCTCATTAATACAATAGAAACTTAATTCAAGAATTAAATCAAGATAATACTTCAAAAATCATGTGTAGGGACTCATGGGTTATCAACTCATCTAGGACCATCTATAGGGCACATGGGAGGATAATCTCATGCTTTTACTTTAGCCTTACATACCTGGGATGAAGAACTGCTAATTCTCTTCAAGAATTTGACCTCGAAGCTTGATATCCCCAACTTTCTCTTCTTTCTCCCTCGGTAAACTTTCACTTAGGAACTAGGAAAAGAATGGGTTTTAAAACCCTTAATCGATATAAAATGACACTAATACTCGTTTATCAGACTTAGAATAGGTTGGGAATACCATAAATACACTTCCCAAAATTAAAAGAAAAAAAATTCATTCCACAATAACACGTCCGCAACGCGCCAGGGCGCAGACGTGTGTTTTTACTAAATTTACGAAATTTCAAGTTTCCATCAAAAATTAAAAAAAGATCACAAGGGTTGATCCGCGCCTAGGGCACGTCTCAGCCCTGGCATGCATCAACACTGTCTCCGGGAAAAATTCAAAAAATTATTTTCTGACCCGGTTGCTCTAAAATCGGGTTGAGACCATTTTCGCAATCAAGTTTTTGCGATGATTGTAAATTCAGTATCGAATTTTCCATCAAATTTTTGTAAGACGCGTTATGCACACGACTCTATTCTAGGGGTATTTCGATAATTTCATGGGGTGTTAGAATGGTTTAGCGATAATAGTCTAGTCTTTGATTGTTTGTTTTAGTACTTCTTATTGAGGTTGTTGTTGGTCCTTGTAAGTTTATGTGTGAAGAAATTATTGATTATTTTGAGATTCTAAGACTAGTCACAATCAATGGGGTCTAATGTTTGACTATTGGTGTGTGTGTGTGTTGGGGGTTATTCATATTCACTGCTCATGTGAAATACTTGAATAATACACTAGTTGCAAAATAAAATGGGATGAATGTGAAATATCTTCATAATGATAATATCATACAATGGATTTGTGGATTTTACTTGTGGCTTCAAGTAAAATGATTTCATTGTAGGTGATGCATGTTTTATGTTCTATCTGTGAAATATACATGTAATGACTCGTTTTGAGTACTAGAGCTTTTTATTTTATAAAAGATTTATGTCATAAAATTTATATAGGTATTTTAGACTATTTGATAACTTTGGCTATTTAAGTTGAGGGGTAATTTTAGATAACTAATCTAATTGATGGGCTAAATTAATAGTTTAGGTAATATCCTATATCACTTATCCTATATTAATTAAAATAAGTAGTAGTTTATCACCTTTAATACATAATAGTTAGAAAAAAATAAATAGAAGAAGAACAAAAGGTATTTGATGAGAGCACACCTCTGCAGAATCGCACAAAATTGCTACCAATAAGTATTCAATTAATGCCTTCAATTTGTAGAATTTTAAGGCAAAAAAAAAATATGTTGGATAGTAAGATATTAGCTATGCAATAATGGGCATAATGATTACCTAATTAAAAAAAAAGGTAATGAGGAATAAAGAATTTAGAGGTATATGTATGTATGATATAATTCTAGACATTACAATAATCAACTAATGATTTTTTCTGTATGCCTTCTTGTTTGCCAATTACTTTAGTTTCAAATTTTGTTTTTAGTTGTCACATTATAATTCAAGTTTTGATATACTAATATAGGTAATTAGACCTTAGGTGTATTTTAATATATAAATATTATTGGGGTCATGTTACTTAGAGAAATTAGAACTTAACCCTATGTTTGTGATTTTGGAAATTAATTACAGAATTCCATGAGCTTTTGAGTCTAGGTTAGATATATAGGAATATTAGTGTCTACGGACTCGTTTGCTTATAAATATTATATATTTGATAGATTTGAAACGTTCAGAGATATTGAAGGAAGGAAAAAACAGTAGTGAACTAACTTGCTTGACTTTGGTTTTTCGGTTAAGGTAGGTTATGGTTTATTCTAAGTGTTAGAATGACTCTTAATAGTGATTAATGTTCATTGAGTATTATCGTAAAATTTTTCAACATTTATTGTTGTGGTTTGGACGATTGAAATGTGGTTGTGATTGGCCTTCAATCCAAGATCATGAAATCTATAATCTTGAACGTACTCCACCAAAGTAATGCCTTGAATAAATAAGGCTTGATGAATTATTGTTAATGAAATGGAAAGATATGATAAAGAATGATTAATTAAATATAATTGGATTGGGTGTCACGTTCCGATATAATATAATTAGATTGGGTGTCACGTTCCGACATGGTATAATTGGATTAGGTGTCATGTTCTGACATGGTATAATTGGATCAGGTGTCACATTCTAACACGGTATATTTGGATCGGGTGTCACACTTCGACACAACATATTTGGATCGGATGTCACATTTCAACACGGTATATTTGGATTGGGTGTCATGTTCCAACACGATATATATTAGATCGGGTGCCAGTTCTGGCGTGATAATAACAAAGTAAAACATACTAAAATAATTGTCACAACCCGGACCTAGGGCCTAGATGTGACATGGCGTATGGGAACCCGAGAGTCCCCAAACAAGCCTCAAGGTACCCAGACTCGCATCATTGGTTCAGAAGCATAGTCAACAATCAACACATAGTTCTAAGGAACAGGAAAGTAGGGTTCACGCTATGGGGCATCATGGGGAAAGGGTCGATATGAGTGTACATAACACATAGCACAAAAATACAAAGGGACGGATATGTAGGACTCACGCTACGAGGACAATTTGGGTCTTAGGATCTTTCTATCAACATGAGAGTAAGTCATATATCAGTACTTAAAGATAACCATAGACATAACATAGACTTAACCGTAACACATTACATATAGCGTGAAGAGGTCTACAAGGTGTCCAACAATGCCTCTACATAGATGGGTCGGGGCCAAGACATACCCCGGGCTCACCCTCAAGTACATATGGAGAGGTAGTAACATAGGTAGATAGATGGTAGTGCATCCTTGAAAGACAGGACTCACCACTACAAGTGAATCTGAATCCTAGCTAAACGTCAAAAGGTGGATGGTCAAAGTCCTTGGTCCCTATATGGTAAAATCATGTAGGCAAGAGTATGCATTAGTACGTTTGAATGTACTAAGTATGCGGGGTTCGATGTATGTAACTTACCCAAAACCTGCATATCAACGTTAAATGACAAGGCACATAATATCGAAAGAATGTAACATAACGAGATGCTATGGAAGTCATGATGGATGAAATGCAAATGGTGCACTAGTTTATACATATATTGACGATGTGATCTCAACCAACATAAGTAAGACCAAGCAGGTTATTACTTGGAATCTCGATGAAATCCCCTCATCGGTAAAGAGGTGATCTACTTGCCAAGGGTAGACCATACTTCACCTTATGGGACAACTTCCTCTTTGTATAAAGTAACCTTGTTTACTGGACAACTCCCTCTTCGGATAGGATTTTCACAAAATCACAATTCAAATTATTTCTTCTCCTTTTGGGACAACTCCCTCTTCGGATCAGAAACCTATGCTAGGCACATAGTTCAAGGAAAGGGAGAGGACCCTTGTGGATAGCCCTAACGCCCCCAATCCATTGGTGCTAAGTCTTCATCCCACAAGAATAAATATACGTATACATGTGTGTGTATATATATATATATACATACATACATACATACAAACGACGTAAATCATTTCCGAAACCATCTCAATGCATTCTTAGGCTTAAAGACCAAAACATAATTTCATAGTTTTTATACTCATGCATAGGAATAGCCTATTCATATACAAAATGGTGCAAATACCCAAAATGCTCAAGAGCCAAAAATCAAAGACATATATGTGATCACAATATTGCCATAACCAACATTTTTATCAAAACTTATATCATAGAACATAATTGGGATGAACCCATAACACAATTTCTCAATATAATACATGTACATGAATGCATATGCTATGGACAATGAGAGAATGACATGATTAATAAGGATTCAATAAAAAATAAACAATATAATAAAAGTTCAATCGAAAACATAATTAAACCCACATTTAAATTCATATTTAATCACCTATGCATTTAGAAGTCTTAAAGGGGACATTCAAACTTGAAATTCCATAAACCCCAAAGAAAATCCTCACATAATAGTTTAAATCACATTAAAATCATCAAATAAATACTACCCATGCATAATTAGAATTTTAGAATTTATAATCTTCAAAACCCCGAATTTAAAGTAACTAGAAATTCATGAGATTGCTTAAAAATAATTTTAGGTCTCCTTGATTTAAAGGAAGTCAAGGATCAACCCACATACCATAGACCTTAAGTTCCTTGAAATTGAGTTGAGAAAGAATGGAAGCTTGGAAGTGGGTCTTGGATTCTTAACTTGTTCTTGAGTTCCCTTGAAATTGTGATTGGGGTCTTGGTGGAGGCTCTTGAGAGAATTGCGAGTGTATTTGAGGTGAGAGTAATGAGTTTGACCCTTAGGAATATTGTTTATTCTTTTTAAAAGGTTAGGATAGCATTGGAAGTCTAAAAAGTCATTAGAATAATTAATATTGTTTATGTTTTTAGGAAAGGTTAGGATAGAATTGGAAGTCTAAAAAGTCATTAGAATAATTAAAGTAGGTGAGTCATCTACTTTCTTAGCTTAAAATTGATAGCTAATCGGGGATGAGGCCCGATGTCGAATTTGTCCAAGTTCGATTATGAATAAAGTCTGTATTAAGGGTGTTACCTTAGCCTAAGTCTTACCAGCATATATGGACTATATGTCCTGTCCAAGTATGATAATAAAAGGGGCTCAAAGACATCACAATGTCTTTTCTAAATTAGGCCCAAACATAAGTAAGAACAAAGCTGGAAAATAGGCAGCCTTGGTCCATCAAATGTGTCACCCATTTAAGCACAATTATGAGGTACAACCTGCTGCATAATAAGTGTATTAATAGTTGTACATGTGTGGGCAAAATTTAAAGAGAAAGTTGTTCAAATAAGTCCTTAAAAACGGCATAAGAGCAGCCCTCTAGTCATTGCCAATTCAAACAAGTTTTCAGTTTCTGAAAGAAGTGTGTAGTTTTTTCAAAAGACACTTACCTACTCTTTATTCCACTTTACCAAGATGAACAACTTCTGTATCACAAGTTTATTGATAGGTGGAAATATATGGTCAAAACTAAAAAAGAAAGCTGCCTAAGAAAGTCTCTAAAAACGGATTAAATGCAGCTCCTAAAGGCATTGCATTTGAACAATATTTCAGCTTTCCAAAACACTATTGTCTTCTATCTATTTTACTTTACCAAGCTGAAAATACAATTCTCTAAGGCTCTTGAAGGAAGATCTGAACTTTTAAGGTAAAGTTAAGCAATTATATTTACGTATTTGGTATGGTTTCTTCGTAAAAAACAAGAAGTATATGCTATTATGTTATGCTGGAAATTCTGGACAGCGTGTGTACTAAGTATTATTGTGAACGTTTCTTGTTGTTCGAGGAGAATTTTCTTTGACTGGTTGGTTGTATTATGATGTAAGACTTATGTTCTAAAAATATATAGGTTGTTAGTCATTTAATTAAGCTGCTGCACCACTTTTACAGTCCAAAAAGATGAGTTGTTGTACAATGCCGTAATTTCACTCTTAAAAGAAACTTGGGAGCTAAAAATTGTAATATGTTGTCCCACGACTTTCACCTATTTTGGGACTATTTTTCGACTAGTTTAAGACTGGTTTTATGTGTAAAAAAATGTTGGATACAATTTTGGTAATGTTAAAACAAGTTTGGGATTATTGACGTTGAAGTGTGGTGAAAGGATGTAACATTATGCCGCTTGTTTGTGTGTTGTAAAGAATTGTTATGTGTTTTCCTTTGTGGGATGTTTTAGGACTATTAAGGGTATACAATAAGATGTATATGACATGTACATAAGAATGGTTACTAGAAAATACGATTATCAGGGAAAATAGTGAATAAATGTCTTCGCGTCGTTAAATAAATGTTTGCTGCCCGGATGTTAGTTTTTATGCTATTGGACTGCCTAGAAGTGTTGTGTTACTGGTAATACTAGTCTTATTGCTTGATATACTGTAGCTAAATATTTGAGGGAAACCACATCCACTCCAAGGTAGTAACGAGGTCATACAACGAGGTATGTAAGGATACTTGATTTCATATCATTTGGCATGAAACATAGATCCCTCGGTATGTAAAGGCATTTATCTACTCCTACAAGACAAGCAGCCATGTCTCCACTCTTTCACATATTCATATGCTCCTATGTGTAGTTACCTTCAAATCTACACACATACGTGGATACCAAGTACGTGAGTTCTTGTTACTAAACAAAGTTCATGAGTTGTTTCATTTCATATGCATTTCATTGCTTAGGTAACATACTCTCTTCATTGCCATATT
>JAPFFP010047692.1:0-10229 GCA_026153255.1 Solanum medicagineum
AGACACACTCCTTTCATCATCATATACATATATTTCTTTTCATCATCATTCCATCATCATTCTATCATCATTTCATCATTATATAGTCATCCATCTCATAAGACATACATTAGACCGTCGATTTCTCAAGAATCCACAACCAGACATTTTATCAAACACATAGAGGGCGTGTAATGCTAGTGCAAAACCATGTAATTCAAGAGTAAAATCATACTAGAAAAATCATTGTAAAGCCATCAATAGATACTTGGTAACTCCCTCAAACGATATATATCAAGACCCTTCATCAATTCTCACAATATACCCTTGCTTCATAGCTCCAAACACAGGAAAACAGTCATAATTTCATAAACTAAAAATAGTGTGCAGTGATTTCATAATAGGCAAGACCCATGAATAAATCAACTTTAAATCATATAATTTTGAGTAAAAAGATCTTGGGTATCAAGTGTTAAAAGAACCTGTGAAAGAAGCCCATATACCTTAGCTTTGGAGATGAACATTATGAAAATTGGAGATGGAGACTTGAAGCTTTTAGAAGAAACTTGAGATTCGGAAAGGGTTTTGAGTCTTGAGTTTAGGAGTGAAAATTTTGGCTAAGTATTTGAGTGAGTATTGGGGAATGTTTAGGATGATATGAGGGTGAAAAATAGTTAAGTATAGGCATTTTAATGTTTGGGAACACTTAGGCGAAGACTTAAATGTCTTGGATTGAGTTAAAAAAAATAGACACTTTTTTATACAAAGGTGCGTCGCGGAAATGACGCTGATTCCTCTCTGGAATTTGCATTTTGGAAATTTTTAATTTTGATACTGTTGCTCTAAAATTGGGGTTAGACCCTTTTCCCCCCAAGTTGGACCCCCTGAACAAGAATATAAAGTTGGATTTTTGATATTATGCACGAATTTTGAGATATATGCAAATTACGATTGCGGGCATTTCCGAGGGACATTTTCAGGCATTTTTAGGTCGTTTCAGCAAGACCGAGACACCACATGACCATGGAACAATACTTATGAACCTTCTAGCAACAATAGTCTCAATAAAGCGATAATCACAAAGAGATTCACATAGCAACTCGGAACACACATAGGATGGCCACAAGCAACAAAAGAATAATGAAGGGAACAGTGGCACTCTGACCCAACAATGCATAAACCTCTAAGTTAAGGAAACTTCAACATTTCAGTTGCAACATTGGGTGCCTCATCTACCTCTTGCCTTTTTTGAAGAGCATAAAACCGATTACATCTTCGAGCATCCCCTTGATCAACATGACCATCTTTACCCTTATTTTAAGCATATAGGCAATCCGAAATTTTGTGGCCCATATCTCTACTTCTAAAGCATGCACCTATGTTCCTCCAACATGCACCATCATGTTTCATCCTGCACTTTGGGCATCTAAGATGATTCACCCTATTATCTCCTTGGGGTCTTAGGTTTGATACCCCATTCTTAGCGACTATCTTTCTTGGAGCATTGTTGGACTCTAGACCTTGGGAGCCACCATCAAGTCGAGCCCACTTTGCCTCATTACCCCTTTTGTCCTCAACTTCTCCTCCTTCATTTTCTCGGTATAATTATGAGGTGGGACAAATCCATATCATTAATCAACATAGCTGACAAACATTCTTCATTCACTAAGTTAGAGATTCCCATTACGAACTTGTTCATCCTAGCCCTTGGGTCGACAACCAAGTGACGAGCATACTTAGAGAGTTTGTTGAACTTGAGGGCATACTCCCATACACTCATTGACCCTTGTCTCAAATTCACGAATTCTACCAATTTGGCTTCCCTAAGATCAAGAGGAAAGAACGGATTAAGAAAGGGCACCTTGAACTCTTCAAACAAAACCACATAGTTGACTCCCTTCTCCTCCCTCCATTGACTATACCATGTTTGTGCTACCTTTTTGAGTTGTTAGGCGGCAAACTCTGCCTTATCTTCTGATCTAACACCCATGATGGCCAATACCTGATATGTCTCATTAATAAGCTCTTGTGGGTCTTCATCTACCCTTGACCCATAGAACTCTGGTTGGCTCATCCTTATGAAGTCTCTCACACAAGAAACCGGTGTAGGAGCGTGAGGGGCTTGGGCCCCTTGGGTAACTTGGTTGTCCACAACTTGTGGAAGCAAAGTGAGAGCCTCCCAAAGCTCTCCATTAGCTGGTTGTCCCTCGGGAGCACGGGCTCTTGTTCCTCTTAGGTTAGACATGATCAACTAGCATGGCAAAGAATAATATTTAGAGGTGGGGAGGGGAACTTACTTTCATGACCCAAAATAAGGCCTAGACGTGACATGGTGAATGGGGAGCCCGAAGGGTCCCCAAACAAGCCTCTTAACTTATCATTACACATCATTGTTCGTGGAAGCATTTAAATGATATAAAAAATAGAAATAGCGGCAAAGGGACTAAGGGGAAAGCTTGCATAAAATCATAGTCAAGAGACAAAATAGTCAAGGCTCATATTACAGATATATAACATGTCCAACAAACACCTCTACTCCATAGATAGGAGCAGACAAGACAAAGAAACCGGGCTTATCCTCGTAAATCAAAATAGAACTTAAAGAAGAGTGTCTCAATACATAATAATAGAAACATAGACTAGGGTCCCCGAAGTGGAGTACTCTCCAACTAGCTTGAGTAGCACTGAACTAGCCACGTGGAGGAGGAGGATGATCAACTTGGATTTCAGTTTAGACATGGTGATATCATATAGGCAAGAGTATTTTAGTATACTTGAATGTACTAAGTATGTAGCATGCGATGCAACAAGAGATAGGCATCATAATCAAAATGCATAACATTAAGTAATATGCATAAAATAATAATATGACATGTATGATCAATGCTTAAGTAAATCATGCTTAAGTAACTCATGCTTGTATAGGATATCATATGTGTAGAATTGACTAAGCTAGATTTCTAAAGTACAAAACCCTTGGTAGGTTAGTGATGATGCCTCCCCATCACTTAGGTGGTGTGGTACAAACCCCTCACTAGGTTGGTGATGATGCCTCCCCATCACCCCGGTGGTGAAATACAAACCATTCACTAGGTTGATGAGTACAAACCCCCATCTAGGTTAGTGATGATACGGCCCATCACTTAGGTAGTGAGGTACGAACCCCTTACCAGGTTGGTGATGATGCAGGCCCATCACCCCGATAGACAAGTATAAACCATTCACTAGATTGATGAGTACAACCCCTAATCTAGGTTAGTGATGATGCCTCCCCATCACTATGTGGAGAAGTACAAACCCTTTACTAGCTTGGTGAGTACAAAGCCCCATCTAGGTTATCAGAGTTCTTAGTCCCCTCGGATTGGGCATAGTCTAATGCAAGACTTTATATAGAATTTATCATATAAATAAGCTCATTTCATAATCATATAGTCAATCATATCATATCTCATGCTTTGGAACTTCAATTCCTCAAGAAACTGTAACCATACATTTTATCAAACACTTGGCGGATGTGAAATGGTAGTATGAGGTAATGCAATTTAAAGAGGAAATCATGCAAGAAAATCCATTGTAAAACCATCAATCAACACCTTGCAAAACTCTCAAGTAGTATACATCAAAATCCCTCATAAAATATTATAATAGCTCCAAGATTTATAGTTTAAAACACAACAAAACAGTCAAAACTTTACATATTTTTAACATAGTTCATAGACATGTTCATAGTAGCAAACCCATTTGTAAAATCAATTTTAAATCATACAAATTAAGTAAAAAGGAGATTAAGGCACCATGGGTGGAAGAACCCAATGATTGAAACCCATATACCTTCGCTTTGGAGATGATCTTGGTGAGGATTGGAGATGGGGACTTGAAGCTTGAAGGAGAACCTTGATGAAATCCTGAAGATTGGTCTTGCGTTTTGGGACTTGAAGTTAGGGAGAAATATCAGTCTAAGTATTTAAGAGTTTATTAGGGAATGTTAAGGATGATATGACTATGAAATAAGGCTAAGTATAGCTATTTATGGGCACCTTTAGGCCCAAGACTTGAAAGTCTTCGATAGAAGTAATAAAAAACAGGACAAAAATAACACTGCTCTGCGTCGTGGAATCGACACAGATTACTCACTGGAATTTGCATTTCTGCACATATGATTTCTACAAAAATGAAAATAAATTCTTATCCCATCTCGAAATGAGGTGACACCAAGTGTGTTGAAAAGCTAATTTGAAGAGCTTTAATTTGATAGGTCATGGACCACCCAATTCTTTGTGTGCTAAGACATATGCCCCTTTAAAGGTAACCATTCTAAATCGCACTTTTTCGATTTTCAGATTTTGACACGATTGCTCTAGAACAAGAATATTAAGTCGGATTTTCGCATAATGGACGAAATTTAGATATATTTCGAGCACTGTCAAGACACATTTTTAGGCACTTTTTGGGGTCGTTTCACTTACTTCAGCTCTATAGCACGACTTAGAACATGAATAAGGGAAATATCTCCTAAAATGCCTCATAGCCACCTACTTATAGTTGTGGTGCACAACACAACCATGAATAAAACTCTAATCAACACGATGTGTTAAACTTCAAGGATCTAATAGCCTCTTATTCATAGTTGTGGTGCGCTTCACAACCATGAATAAGATTCTAATCGATGCAGTGTATTGGACGCCGAGGATCCAACAACTTAGTGCTCTGATACCATCTTTGTCACGACCCAAGCCTAGGGCCTAGATATGACCAGCGAATGGGGAACCCGAAGGAACACCAAACAAGCCTCTTAACATATCATTACACATCCTTGGTTACGGAAGCAATTAAAATGACAACGAGAGATAAGCAACCGATCTCACCCTCATAGATACATAACATATCCAACAATATTTATACTACATAGATAGGTGTGGGGGCCAAGACAAGCAACCGGTCTCACCCTCATAGTTGATTTATACATAAAAGAAAGATATTTAGAACATAACATGAGATCATAAACAGCGTGCCCGGAATGGAGGACTTACCAACAAGCTTGAGTGAAATCGTTCTAGCCACGTGGGTGGAGATGCTTATGCGGGGCTCCAGTTCCTACATGGTGATATCACGTAGGCATAGAATATGTGTTAGTACGTTGGAATGTACTAAGTATGTAGGATGCAATACAACAAGAGGTAGACAATAATCAAAACGCATAATCATAGCAAGAGATAGTACATTTGCAACATGGTATGTATGGACAATGCTTAAGGTAAAACATGCTTGTAAATCGTGATCAAGGAAGTAACTCAATATGGAGTACATACTCAAACCTTTCTTACCAATCTTCATGAAATGGACCAAATGGCCCCCACTCACCTTACGGTATAACCTTTTTGGAGAGTGTTACTAATACCCTACCGTACAACATAGTCTTTTTGGTAGGTAGTATAAGACGTGCCTAACTTTACAATAAAATCTTTTGGGTACGGTCCATGATTCATTCTACCTTATGGTATGGCCTTTTTAATATAATGTCTACACCTTACGGTACAATCTTTTCGGTGGAAACCATTAGTTATTCTACCTTACGACATTGCCTTTTTGGTAGGGTATCCATAACTTATGATATGATCTTTTTGCTAGGAAGCATGGCCTTTTCGATTGGATATCCATATCTTATGATATCCTTTTGGTAGGAACCATTAGTTGTTCTACCTTACGGCATGGCATTTTTCAGTAGGGCGTCATTAGCCTTTCTACCTTACAGTATGGCCTCTTCAGTAGGGATCAAAGAACTAGCTCATCACAACATTACATTTCAAACCATAAGGGAAGACCCTCTATATTTTCTAAAGAGCACAACAAACATGGAAACCAAATAATCTACTTGTAATACCATAGATACCTTTTCATGAAAGCAATCATATAAAGATTCCTATCATCATCATATAGTCATCATATACATACATCACTTTCAACATCATTCCATCATCGTTTAGTCATTCAACTCATAAGACATGCATTAGACCTTCAATTCCTCAAGAAATCATAACCAGACATTTTAGCGAACACTTAGAGGGTATGTAATGCTAGTGTAAAACCATGCAATTCAAGAGTGAAATCATGCTAGATAAATCAATGTAAAAAGCCATCAATAGATACTTGGTAACACCCTCAAACAACATACACCAAAACCCTTCATCAATCCTTACAATACACCTTAGTTTCATAGCTCCAAACATAGTAAAATAGTCACAATTTCACAAATTCCAACATAGTGTGCAGTGAATTTCATAATAAATAAGACCTATGAATAAACTTTAAATCATGCAATTTTGAGTAGAAAGATCTTGGTATCATGGGTAAAAGGAAGACATGAAAGAATCCCACATACCTTAGCCTTGGAGATAAACTTGACGTTGATTGGAGATGGAGACTTGAAGCTTTGTTGAATTCCTTAAGATTGGGAGAGGGTTTTGAGACTTGAATTTGGGGATGAAATATTGTCTAAGTGTTTAAGTTAGTATTGGGGAACGTTTAGAATGATATGAGGGTGAAAAATTGCTAAGTATAGGTATTTTCACATGTGGGAAGGCTTAGGCTAAAGTCTTGGACCAAACTGAAAAACTGGACCCAGAATAAAGGCAATGCGCATCGCACCAGTGTCGCGTAGTAGCCACTGGAAATAGCAACTTTGAAATTCAAAATTGTCAATCGTTGGCTCTAAAATCGGGGTTAGACCCTTTTCCCCCTAAATTTGGCCCCCTGAATAAGAATATGAAGTCAGATTTTTGAAATAACGCATGGATTTTAGATATACGAAAATTACAAATTTCGGGCAATTCCGAGGCACATTTTTGGTCACTTTTTGGGGTCGTTACACATACACACACACACCCCCTCAGGTGCTTCGGAATGCCCCGTAATCATAATTTCCATATATCTCAAAATTAATTCATGATTTTGGAAATTTGACTTCATATTCTTGATCGAGATAAAAATTGAGTGGGAAATTGGTATAACTCGAATAGCGAAAAATAATTTTTGTAATTTTTGAAATTACGGTGTCTGTCCGCGCATAGGCAGCAGCGCGCCTGGGGCGCGAACTAGTGTAAGTGATCTTTCAGCATTCGGTCGATGTCGCAAATCGGACACGGACCAGTGTAATATATTCCCCAATTTTCTTATTTCATCTAAAGGCATTGTTGTAATAGCCTCATGCCCATTTAAATATGAAATCTTCCATACTTAGCCATTTCTCAACTTTATAACTCACAAAACCCTCTCTAAAGCCTCTTTAAGACCTTTTCAAATCTCTCATTCAAATTCAAGGATTTAAAGCTCAATTTTGGAATTCAAGAACCCATCTCAACCTTCAAGTCTCCTTCAAGTTCATTTCAAGAAATTCAAGGTTTGAGGTTTGTGGGTCTTCATCCATGGGTCCTTTCACTCGTGGAGCCTAATGTCATGACCCAAACCTAGGGCCTAGACGTGACACGGCGAATGGGGAACCCGAAGGAACCCAATCTAGCCTCTTAATTTATCATTATACATCATTGGTCGCAGAAGCATATAAAAGACATAAAGATAAAGAATAGGAGTAAAAGGGCTAATGGGAAAGCTTACATAACATCATAATCAAGAGACAAGAGTCAAGGATCATATCATTGATACATAGATTTTCCACGATACACCTCTAGTCCATGGATAAGAGTGGGGCCCAAGACAAAGCAACCAAGCTCACCCTCATAGTCAAAAATAGGAGACAAAGAAGAGTGTCTCAATACATAATAAGAGAAACATAGACTAAGGTCCCTGAAGTGGAGGAATCACCAACTAGCTTGAGTAGTACTGAACTAATCGCATTGAGGAGGAGAATGAAGAACTTGGGCTCTGGTTCTTACATGGTGATATCATATAGACAAGAGTATGCGCTAGTACATTTGAATGTACTAAGTATGTAGGATGCAATGCAACAAGAGATAGACATTATAATCAAAATGCATAGCAATAGGCATAATATAACAACATGACATATATGATCAATGCATGAGTATAACGTACTCAAGTGACACACGCTCATATGAGATATCATATTTGTAGAAGAGACCAAGCTAGCTTTCCAAGGTACAAACCCCTCGGTAGTTTAGTGATGATGTCAACCCATCACTTAGGTGGTGTTGTACAAATCCCTCACTAGGTTGATGAGTACAATCCCTGATCTAGGGTGATGATGTTGCCACCCCATACCCTGGTGGTGAGGTGCGAAACCCTCAATAGGTTGATGAGTACGAACCCCCGTGTAGGTTATCCAGACTCTTAGTCCCCCCGGATCGAGCATGGTCTAATGCAACACTTTATGTAGATTATATCATATACACAAGCTTCTTTCCTCATCATATCATTAATTCTATCATATCTCATGCTTTGGACCCTCAATTCCTCAAGAAATCATATCTGGACATTTTATCAAACACTTAGAGTGTGGGTAATGCTAGTATAAAACAATGAAATATAGAGATGAAATCATGCAAGAAAATCCATTATAAAACCATCAGTCAACACCTTGAAACACCCTCAAGCAATATATATCAAAACCCCTCAACAAATCTTAAAAAAGATCCAAGATTTGTAGCTCAAAACATAGCAAAACAGTCATAATTTCACATAGTTTTACCATAGTGTGCAGTGAATTTCATAACAAACAAGACTCAACTTGTAATCAACTTTAAATCATGCAACTTGAGTAAAAAGAGGCTTGGGTATCATGGCTGAAATGAACCCATGAAAGAAACCCACATACCTTAGCTGAGAGATGAGCATAGTGAAGATTGGAATGAAGACTTGAAGCTTGAAGAAGAACGTTGAAGGAAATCCTTAGATCCAGATGAGGGTTTGAGACTTGAATTTGAGAGTGAAAAATATGGCTAAGTGTTGGAGTGAGTATTGTGGAATGTTTAGGGTGGTTTGAGGGTGAAAAATGACTATGTATGTGTAACACCCCACACCTTGCAGTATTGGCACAATTCAAATGAAACATGACATGGTTTGGACAAATTGACGCTAAATTTTAAAAGTGCTTGAATCTCGTGTTAATGGGCTATATGTGCGTTTAACGCTTAAGAGGGTCGAGTGTGTACATGTTTTCTGTCGAATTGAGGAGATTAAGGCCTTAAATGAAGTAAAAGAATTGAGGTGCTTGTAGGACTTGGTAAGCAAGTAGCTGAGTCACCTGCTTGCTTAGCTTAAGTTGTTAGTTAAACGGAGACGAGGCTCGATGTCAAATTTGTCTAGGTTCGATTACGAATAAAGTACGTGTTAAGGGTGTAACTTTGGCCATGTTTTAGAATCATAAATGAGCTACATTTTCAGCCCAATAAGTATAGTAAAAAGGGCCCAAAGACAATACAAAATACTTAACAAATTGGGCCCAAACTAAGTGAAGGAAAAGTTGGACAAGTGGGCAGCCCAAGTCCATCAACTTGGATACCCATTTTGGCCCAAGTTTAATGAACAAGTTGCTGGATAACCAGCTTGATATTGTGTGGTTTAAGTTGTTCAAAAAGCCAAGAGTAAGTCGGCAAAATTAGTAGTATAAAAAGGGACAACAACCAGCTCACAATTTCTTCTCAACTTAGACAAAGAAAAATTAGTTTCTTAAGTGTTTGTTTGCTCTCGTTTGAAGGGCTTAAAAACCAGCTTTACAACCTCACAAAGGTCACTAAATAAGATCTAAATCTTGACTTTGAAGTTAAGTAAACTTACTTATGCATCTAGTATGGTTTTCTTATGAAAAACAACAAGTATATGCTAGTATATTGGAGCTGGAATTTCTGGACAGATTCTGCTGTGAAAGTTGCTGCACATTTTTCCCTTCATTTTAGTGATTTCTTTATGGTTTGTGGGATGTATTATGAAGATTACTTGATGTTATAAACCTGGAATGAGTTATAAACAGCACCCTAAGGTTGCTACCCTGATTTTGGTTTCATTTAACAAGCGCGTCTTATCATGTTGTCTTAAGCATTGTGTTGATTGGAGTTTGCGGACTGTTGTATATAAGGCTATTAGCCCACTTGCTTCTTGACTTCTTACGTATTGCTATAAGACTGGTTTAGGTCTATTTATGTGTGTAAATGTTTCTGGAATAGTTTGGTTAGAATTGGAATAGGTTTGGAGTTGTCGACGTCGAAAGGTAGTGAAGGAAAGTAACGTTATGCTGTCCGTTTTTAGATTGTATTGAATTGTGATGTGTTGTGCTTTGT
>JAPFFP010047693.1:0-10228 GCA_026153255.1 Solanum medicagineum
TAGTGCTGTTGGCAGTCTTATGTATGCAATGGTTTGCACTAGACCTGATCTTGCATATGCGGTTAGTATGGTGAGTCGCTATATTCACAATCCTGTAAAGATTCATTGGGATGATGTTAAATGGATCTTTCGATATTTGAAAGGTTCTTCTGATCTTGGCTTGGTGTTCAATAGACGCAAGGCAACATCACATGATGTTGTTGGATTAGTTGATTCTGATTATGGTGGTGATCTCGATAAACGAAGGTCTCTCTCTGGTTACATCTTCAACCTATATTCCAGTGCTATCAGTTGGAAATCATCGCTGCAATTTATTGCGGCTTTGTCTACTATAGAGGCAGAGTACATTGCATCCATAGAAGGTGTAAAAGAGGCTACTTAGTTACGTGGTCTTGTTATTGAGCTTGGTGTCACGCAGAATACAACTGTTGTATTTTCGGATAGTCAAAGTGCTATTCATCTTACCAAGAACGATGCCTACCACTCCAAGACAAAGCACATCAGTATTAAATACTATTATATCAGAGATACTATTGCTGTAGGAGAGATTACTGTAAAGAAAGTTCACACATCTGAAAGTCCAGCGAATATGTTAACCAAGTCATTGCCTGTTGCTAAGTTTGAGCATTGCTTGAACTTTTTTGGTGTTCTCACCATCTAATAGCTCTTCGAAGCTTTATACGACGATGAGCATTTTGTAAAACTTGGTCCAAGGTGGAGACTGTTGAAATCTGGCCCAAGTTGATCAAACTTGGCAACCACACGCAATTCAAAAGTTGGCAACTTGGTTGGAAAAATGTGTTCAAGATTGCTGTCCAAAGTTGGCAGCAAACTTATTCAAAGTTGGCAGCCAACTTATTCAAACTTGACAGCCAAATTGTGATGCCACCTACCAAAATTACTCCTATATAAATGAGTAATTTTGTTCTTCATTTGAACAAGGAAGTAGAGAAAATCTGTAGAGATTCAAAGAGTTTGTGAGATACACAATGTGTTTTTTTGTGAGTGTGGTAATACTCCTTTTATATCACTGGGTGATACAAAAAATTATATCCTCATAGTGCTTAGGCCCAGTGAGGTTTTGTTGTACACTTCCCCATTATAGTGATAGTTTGCTCGCCGTCGTCCGTGGATGTAGCCTATTTTTTGGGTAAACCACGTTAAATTTGTGTCTCCATTTATTACCTTGCCCAATTTATTTATACTTTTCAATATCAATCCTGATCCTTATCACGCTTCCGCTATCACCTCATATTCCCTAACAGAATTTTTTTTGAGCATACTTGTCACTATCTAAGATTTATAACTAATGTTGTGATAATGGTAAAAAAAGTTTATTTTCTTCTTCTATGATTTTGATTATCTTATTCTTCTTACCTCCCTTTTTTCTCAGATTTTTGTCTCTGTTGGGAACTAATTAGTTTATTCTGATTTTTTTACTTGCATGCTTCTGATGGAGTTTAGAATGTCTTAAATTTAGGGAACTGATTAGAATTTTAATAGGAAACTCTATTAATTTACTTTTATTAGGATTCTAAGTTGCAAAATGGAGCCTCTATTTAATCTAACAAGTTTTCAATTAGGGACCAAGTTAGAGAAATATATACATCTAGATACCTTTTAGAGTGGTTAGCAAGTGACGTAACTGAAGATCTTCTATGAAAGATGAATGAGAAAATGAAAAAATGAAAAGACAATTCTGGTAAATTAAGAAGTCTGAGTTGACGTTATCATTTTAGGCACAAATTCAATTTTAGTGTAGAGCGACATATAGTTGTTCTTGTGGTGGGAAGAGAAGAACCTAAGCAGAAGAAATGGAGAAGTACACAACAATGTGAACAGAACAGTAGAACATGTGGTTTGCTTACAAAAGAATGCCTTGAATGTTGTAACTATTTTGTTGTTGTTACTGTCCATCTCAGACAAGTCAGTTTCATCAGTTTATGATATGAAAAATATGATATAACATATTAAAGATTTTAAAATTCATAAAATTGCCTTACTTTGTTGCCATGCTAGAACCATGATTACTGGTATACTTGAATGTTGAATTATAAGATCTAACGTACGAGCCTTCAGTTGCGCTTATATTCTCAATTTTATTACCACCAAAATAAAAATGTGAATAGACAGAATTATATCATGACGAGTTGTTCATTGAACTTAATTTGAGCTGAGAATTAAGCAATTTTTTTAGGATATGACGATCAATATTAAATGTGAACTTGGACAGAGTATATTCATCTTAGACATATAGTTAATTCACTCCACGTTAATTTTTCAAATAGCTTATGTTGAGGTGAAATAGTTTATTTTGCAGCTTTATACTAATTCCATACCTTTTCAGGTCTTCTCTATTCGAAGTGTTAATTCTTCGATTTTTTCCAACTTCTTATACGACTGTTGTTTACATTTCTTTAGGTACTTGATATTCCTTACGAGTTCTTATAAAGTTAACTCCTTTGCGATTCAAAGGCGTTTGATATATCAGTTGGTACTTTTGAATCCTTTCTCACTTTAATTATTATATCCCAACTGACATAAGGTGATAGAATAACAATCAAGGTCTAGAAACAAACCAACAAGAAGACTAAGCTATGAGAAGGGCTGATTTCAGACAAATGCAGTACATGGTAAATGGCCGCTGCTGCCTTATGGTCATTATGTTGCAAATGATGGCAAAGATACTAGGGGAAAATCATTTGACCATTTAGAGTTGAAGAAACCCTTAGAGTTATCTAAAAAGGATGCTCCAACCACTGAAAGCCGATCAACTGCAGAATGTAATTACCCCAACATTTTCAGTTCTACTCCTCGGTCAGAACTAAAAAACCTGCGAGCTACAGAATGAAGATTGTTTGAGGACAAAACATGGAAGCACTGTTATGCTAACATCAATGAGTTGATGCATGGAGTCGGTGTCAAAGGAGCTATTGGATTTTGTTGCATATGTCAAAGACGCTGATACTTCTGCTATATCTTAATTTGATGTCCAGACACTTCTGCTCGATTATATTTAGTATAAGATCCTCGACGGAAGAGTCAAATAATTTGTGATTTAAGGCTCACAAGCCTTTTTGGTAAGCCATATGTTGGGCACATATTAAAGTTGACTATACATGAGATATACATGCATATACAATGAATGACTATTTTTTTGGTAATTATTTTTGCAGAATGGCCATGCACTATAATTATCCCTTTAATATATCTTAGTGTTAGGCACGGGTCGTACCTATCTAGTAATTAATAATAGCAATTAATCATATTTTTCTTTTAAATGGTCAATATCTAAACAATGCACCAAATTAAAATTGGTGCGTTATCATTAATTTATGTTCCTAGTTGTATAAGTTGTTATCAATTCTCAATATAAAGAAAGCAATAATCTGGGTATAAATATTGAAAAATCAAAAAATCAAATTGAATCAAATTAATTTGGTTCTTCGATTTTTTGGCTCGGTGTTGGTTTTTTTTTTAAATTTAGTTCTTTGATTCGATGTTTAGTGTAGGGGTTTCAAAACTTCGGTACATCAAAGAATCAAATTTTTATTAAATTTTTAATTTTTTAAAATATATACATTAAATAAAAAAAAGCATATTATATATATACATATAAATTATTAGCAAGTAAATTATTCATGAAACAAGTCAAAGTAGCAATAAATTTATAATTCATATAGTTAACTTGAAATATTATTTTTCAAGAGAAATTTAAACATATTTTTGTCGATTAATCTCATGTAAAGAGTGTCTTCATGCTTGTTTTCCTCAAGCAATAGTTGGAGACACAAATTCTTGACAAAAAAAATATAACTTTTTAAGGAGAATAAGGATTCTATGGGAGTGCATCATCACTTAATATGATTTTAAGTTTTTAAGTGTCGTATACTTATCTTCATTTTATTTTTATTAGTTTGCACTGAAAAATCGTTTTAAAAATACCGAATAAAATTGAACCAAACTTAAAAAAATCGAACCTAAATATTTTAGTTTGGTATATAATGCACACCTTTTCAAAATCGAAAGCTGAAGAACCGAATCTAACTAAAATTTACTAAAATCGAATCGAAAAATCGAACGTCCACCCCTAAATCTCAATGGATATATAGTTATAGTTATGTAATTTTTAGTTTATTACTGGTATTTTGTTGTTTATATAGCAACACATTTTTCTTTTTCCCATATTTAAGGTATTTTGTTGACAGACTTTGTGGCGTTCTGCAGGGCATTCACTTATTACTCCTATCAAAGTCACAAGCATTATTATCATCATTATAAAAATTATTTGTGAGAAATAAAAATATTTGGATTAAATATTGAGATTATGATCATATTCCGCTCAAATTTTAAGGAAGTAGCCACCATTTGACCCAATTCTTATATCAATACTAGGAACCAGGAAGGACACACCGCGCCAGCATAGATTCAATAATTTTATATACTAATTTTGTACGTTGTCACTCCCTACACACTGTATCTATTTGAGATATATAGTCAAAACTTTAAAATATTGATGTCTAATATAATTTTACAAACATACAAGTGAAGATGGTCCTTTTTTTCTTAAGTTTT
This sequence comes from Solanum medicagineum, assembly GCA_026153255.1. Taxonomy (NCBI): domain Eukaryota; kingdom Viridiplantae; phylum Streptophyta; class Magnoliopsida; order Solanales; family Solanaceae; genus Solanum; species Solanum medicagineum. Next base: position 4,576 of record JAPFFP010047693.1, read on the forward strand.
ATATGAGATCAACTCAACACTTGATCTCATATTTGAACTCCACATCCTTAGGCTTCTTATTAAATAACACAACATATAATTCACAAACATTTTGAAACAATGTTCATGGCCTTATCACACGTGTAACTGCTAAACTACATACTCTCAACATCATCTATGGGGGAACTATTCACTACATCATGTTGGAAAATTATGCTTATGAGTTTAAACTTTTGAATAGCCTCCTTAGAAACTTTTGACATAAAACATTTGTATAGTTAAAAAATAATGATTAGTTGTTAATACTTATATTCAAAACAAAAAGGAAAGAAAAGACATGGATAACAAACATGTCTCAAAGTGCAAAGTGAAAGAGAAAATGGAGCATGCTAACATTTGAACAATACATATAGCTATAGAGATAAACAAATCTACAGAGGTACTCAGGAAGAAGTTAAAAATTGAATATTGTTTGAAAATGTGCATAATTCTTGGGATGGTTATAGTAACACTAAGAGAAATGTCATCTTCACATCAAAAGTTTCCAGGAAAGGAAGATAGGGGTCGACACCTTATTTTAACTGTCATATTAGTCATATCCAAAACATGATATATTGGTGCAGTCCCTCAATGCTGCTACTATCCCAAAATGACCACAATAAAACCTACTTCAAAATAAAAATGTTAAATATCAGAATAATCTTATACTTTCTTGTAACATGATTTGTTATGATAAGAACCCGAAAATGTATAACTCAGTTAGCATGACATCTTTATACTTCCTAGTTTTCAGCATTAGGAAAAAGAAGCATTGAGGTAATCGAAATACTTTCACTACCTACGAATTAGTGGAGGACAATAAAATGTTATATATGGGAAACTCTTCCTCTATTAAGGTTGTGGGAAAAAGACCGGTTATTGAAATTCACTTCTGAAAAGATGGTCGCAATGATGGACGTGTTGCATGTACTTGATATTCGAAAGAACTTAGTGTCAGGTACGCTTGTTGACACCCAATTTTTACCCTCCACGGTGTCAAATTAATCATCAAACTTTATTTGTATTATTAACAATTTTCAGACAATTATTTCTTTTTAAAAAAAAATAAATTAAATTAATTTAAGCGGGCGCGTGAAGGACACGCGCCCGGTATATTCCCTTTCCCAACTTTCTTCTTCTCCATTTCCCCATTCCCCCGTTCCCAAAACCCTTCCCCTTTCCCAGACCCTTCTCCTTTCCCCAAAATCCCCATCTCCTTCTTCTTCCCCTTCCCCAGTGACCATTCCCGTCCCCATTTTCTTCTTCATCTTCTTCTTTTGAAAACCAGCGAGCATACGACCCCAAAACCGGACCAACCCCGAGAATCCCCAACGTTCTTCTCCCATAAATCACGCTCAGCTTTATCGAGATGGAGGAATCGGTTTGAATTTGATTCCATATTTTCCCCCTATCTTCGAACCCTAATTCATCCTCTATATAATCCCTTTTTCTTCTTCATTTTAAGGCAGCCGTCGATAAGAAAAGAACCCGAAGAAACCCAATCGGCAGTAAGCCGAAAAAAGCCAACGAGAAAAACATCGAAAAAACCTAGCAATAGGGGCAGCCGTAGTCGTCTAAGAAATCCCTCTAAAATCTTGGGCAGACGAAAACAGAGAAAAATCCTAGGCTTTAATCCAACATTTAGTAATTTCCAGAAACAATCGAGCAAAAGATTCGAGTCACGGTTCGAATCGAAGTTAGTGGTATTGAAGCTTCGTTAAGCTCGTCGTCCCAATATCGCCCCAAAAAAGGCAATGCCCTTTTATTGGTTATTTCACTTGCGTTTAAATATCATACATTGTGAAAATCTGGGAATTATCATGCTCTATTTGAGTCTACTGATTAAAGATGTCCTGTTCGGGACGAGTTGATGTTGTAGTGCTGTTTGTTTGGGTGCATTTCGTTGACGACAAACGTAGAAATCTTGTTGAACCTCCCCTTTACCCATAGATACAGACCTTGCTTCAGTTTTGTCACTATTAAATTCATCAGTGTTTTGTGTTTTCTGTTTGACATATTGATGTTCAAATATTGAAAACATTCTTTGTTCTGTTGAATATTTAGTTGTTATCACTGTAGGGCAGAATGTAGCTTTGAGTCGAGGTTTACTGCAATATTTGTTTATTTGGCTAATAGATGAACTCTTTTTTTAGTTCAAATCTAGATTATAAGTCATTTACACTTCAGTTTTCATCTTGTCTCAATTTCATAGCGACATAAGCTTCTCCTTCGTATGGTTCGTAGGAACCTATTTATAATTTAGGTTGTTTACCTTGATTTCTTCGTTCATAGTTTTTGTCAAAATTAGATGTTGGCTTCTCATTGTTGTCTGGTGCTTGTCATTCGAGGTTTAATGGTTATACAACTTCTTAAATGTTCAAATGTTGAGATTGCATATATCCTTATCTATGTGGTTATTTCTCAAAATTTTAATCCATTTGTGAATACTGTTAACTTATCTACATGCCACTGTCATGACTGCATATGCTTGCTGCTAATACCTATTTTTCTGTTTACTGTTGAGTTATTAAGTGTCAAAATGGTGCTGAAATGGATTTACTTGTTTAAATACCTGCTGTAATACTCAAGCTCTATCTCTGTTGCAGAAAACGATTTTCTGCTCACTGTGCTTATGTAGTTTCTTTGTTGCATATCTACTGCTATTTAGATATGCTGCTGCTGTTGCATATCTGCTGCGTCTAGATAATGAAGTTTCTGCTCTCTGCTCTCTGAGACTTTAATATGTTACACAGGGTCATTTGAGTCTTGTTCTTCTATCTTAAAGTTGAAAGCATGTTAACATACAAACATAGCCTGTTAATATGCTGATAGAGTGTATTATAGTTGCTTTAAAAGGAATGTGAGCTTGGATGAAATATTTTCGTTTCAAAGTCAATTTATAATGGTTTCCTGCTGTCCCTGTTGTCTGCATTGTTCTAGTTCAATAGGAGAGGAGTATATTTAGTCGTCACCACGTTCCCTTTAGGTTTTCTTATATTAAATTTACTTAAAGAGTTAAACTAGGCAGTTAATCAGGAGTCAAATGTTATTTTAATGTTCCCTTTGTTTCAGATCAATTTAATTCAAAGCTAGTTAACTGGTGTATCTCTGAGTAATGCAGTTTTCTTTGTAGAATTGTACAAATGAATTGATTACATGATTTGTGGTGTTGTTTTAGTTTTCTTTATTCAATCTTGGAGATAGAACCTGATAGTGTGTGTGTGTGTGTTTTCCTTTTAAAGAATATTCCGTGTGGATCCATGTTAGGGTTCTTGCTCTGGTTTGCAAGTCCTTTTTTATGAATGTGCATTACCAAGTATATGCAACTATTTTCAAATTCCTTCAGGTTACATTCATGAATTCTTGAGACGTTGATAGTTTGTTCTCCTTGGTTTAAGACTTAATTTGTTTAAATGTCATACTATGCCACTTGGATTAGTTCATTATAAGTATTAATTCTTTCTCTTTTCTTATTTCATGTGAATCATCTCGAGAGTCCCAATTGGACTCTCCTTCATTCCCTTTGCATTCTGGATTTGGGCCATGGAGGCCCAAACCTCCTTTTCTTAGAGTCAACCCAATTCCAAGGAGAAGAAGCTGTTATACAGGTCTCGAGATAAAGGCCCCAAAGTTGTAATAAAGATTTAAATGGGATAAAGGCCCTGAATCGTCAACTCTCTTCTCTTATATTATTTCATTTATATATACTTGTAGTTGTCTGGATGCTAACATTTTATTTTTTTTATTGGTTTCAATCTAATTAAATTCCTCAGCCTGTCAAAGCCGTTTATGTTAACTTTTATCCTATTGTGAAAAAGTGTTTTCATTAAAAATAAATAAATAAATTTAAATAAGAATAAATAAAAAATAAAAAAATGTGATTTTTATTATGATAGTTCAAATTCTTAAACTTAGTCAATTTTTTAAGTTTAGTCAATTGCTTTCAGTTTAGTCCAGTTTAGTCGGATCTTTTCAAGTCTAGTCAAGTTTTTTTAAGTTTAGTTAAAGTCTTTCAAGATTAATCGAATTTCAAAATCAAGTTAACTTTTTTCAAGTCAAGTCAAAGTTAGTCAAATTTTCTAATCGTCGGATAACCGCATTTAGCGGCCATTTCGAGTGCGTAAAACCTTCTCGAAGTGGAAATGTGAACCCGAACCTTATCTTTGGATTTTTAAAAGATTTTTCTGTTAGGTCTTTTAAAATATTTAATGGTTTCCTAATTATCCGTAAAATTAGGTGGCGACTCTGTTTCCTTTCGAATTTCGAAAATTGGTTTTTCACAAATTAATTGAGTTTTAAATTGATTTTCGACTTTTGAAATTTCTTTTTTTTCAAATAAAAGCCATTTTTCGAAACATGGTTTTAAAATAATTTTTGAGGCAAATAAATTTATTTTGTCTAAAAATAACATGTTTTTTGGAAAAGGTTATGCTACAAATGAGATGCTCAAACTCAAAACTGAAAATGAAAATATTTCTGTTTATGTTGTGGAGTCTCTAAACTTATGGCATGAACATCTTGGTCATGTGAATTATAGATCAATTCAACTTATGGTGAATAATGGATTAATTAAAGATTGTGGAAGGAATAATACTACTAAGTGTCTTACTTGTAGTAAGTGCAAAATAACAAAAAAGCCTTTTAAGACTATTGAAAGGATATCCACACTTTTAGAATTAATCCACACGATATTTGTGAGATAGATTGTTTATCACATCATGGAAAGAGATATTTTATCACTTTCATTGACGATTACTCAAGGTATACATAAGTTTTCCGTTGAAAACAAAAGATGAGATATTTGAGGCTTTTAAAACATATAAGCAGAAGTTGAAAATAAATTGAGTTTAAAGATAAAATCAATCAGATCTAACAGAGGTGAAGAGTATTTAAAATCAAATTTTATTGATCTTTGTGAAAAGGAAGGTATTGAGAAACAATTGACCATATCCTATACACCATAACAAAATGGTGTTGCTGAAAGAAAAAATAGAACTTTCATAGAAATTGTTAACTTTATGCTTTATGGATCTGTTATGACTGGAAATCTATGGACTGAAGCCTTATTGTGAGCTTGTCATATTTTAAATCGAATTCCTTCCAAGAAACATAATGTTTCTCCTTATGAACTTTAGAAGAATCTAAAGCCAAGTATAAATTACTTTAAAGTATAGGGTTGTTTAGCTCATGTTAGATTATCAGATTAGCATACTACTAAGATTGGCTATAGAGGAATAGATTGTGTGTTTATTGATTATTCACGAACAAGTAAGGCTTAGAGATTCTTAAATCTTGAGACTCCAAGTCCTCACACAATTATTGAATTATTGCATGCTAACTTTTTTGAGCATATATTTCCTAAAAAGAAGGAATCTGTGGACCAAGATGCAAGTTCTTCCATATCTTCTCTTCAAAAGAAAATGGTTGAACCATTGGAAGAAAGTCAACCAAGACGTAGTGCGTAATTGTTAGACCCCGTAATTAAAGTAACTGGGGCGAAGTGTCATTTTGAAAACTTTTGTCGACAAATTGTAATTTAATAGAATTAAGTTCGGTGTCTGATTATAAGGTTTTGGAGCAATTGGAAGGAGTATTTTAGAAGGGGAGTCGAGGGTCCTTAAAAGGATTAAATTGA
>JAPFFP010047694.1:0-10228 GCA_026153255.1 Solanum medicagineum
GAAAAGCTTTTCCTTTAGTAAATAATGTTTCTTTTTGGACCCTCTTTACTTCTTTCACGTGGTGGCTACCAATGGGCTAGGCCCAACTTACTTCAATTGTTTTATATTATGCATATCAATTTTTAAATCAATTGTTTATTTAGCCCTCTAATATTAAAAGACAACCATACCGCCACCTTAGTGATAAGGGGTATAACACTTATAGATGAGATCCCTCTGCAATAAGGTAATCAGAATGGTAGAGAGATTGCACCAGGCTTGAGAGAGGCCAACTAGTGTGCAAAGTTGATTGACTAGAAAGAGTGGAATATTACTCATTTGACTCGTGCATTTGAGTTAGCTCTAGATGTACCTATACCCTTTTTTCAAAACTTGCTTCCGACGTGACCCGTAAGAGAGGAACTTATGCCTCGAAAGAGTTTAATATTACCACCTAAGAGTGAGATGTGAGGTCTTATAAACCCTGAGTAGAGTCAGTTATCCTTGAGTTGGAAAGATGATCATGGAAGGAAAGGGATGAGATAGTAAGAGTGATGGTTGATTGAGGCTTGTAGTTAGAGTTATATACCTACTAGGTAAGTAAAGGTGATGAGCCAATTTCCTTAAGTTTGACGAAAAAGTGGTGATAAGGTATAGAGAGAGAGAGAGAGAGAGAGAGAGAGAGAGAGAGAGAGTTAGTGTCAGAATGTGTTAGAGTGTACTCAAAATTAGAAGGAGGTCTATGTTGATGTTTTTTGATATTCTTTTAATGAGGGTGAAGTATAGATGTTAAATAGGGGAAACGGAGTACTTTTGAGGTAATAGACCTAAACTAGGCTTATGATTTAGACGTGAGAGTATCATAAGATTCATAAAGTGATGAGCCTTGCTAGATAATAAGGTAAGGTATACTAGATAGGTAGATGATACATGAGTTGTGAAGAGAGGATGTGAATCGAGTATTCCCTTTGAAACTTTAGTAGGCCTATATTCCTAAATTGTGACCTAGTAGTTATAGGTTGGAATAATAAAAGGAATGTGTGTGATGCAGATGGAAGAAATATTCCCCAAGCTTGGAATTTTGGGGAGTGATGTGAAGAGGGAGATACCATAATGATAGTGATAGTCGTTGTTAGAGATTTGACCTAAGAGTCTTGTTGTAGTGTGTATTCAATGACTAAGATGTTGAATGGCAAGGAACATGGTGCTAGGAGTAGAGTAGAGGTACCCCTTAGATGGAGATAGTAAATTAAGGGAGAAGCACTAGAAAAGAGGAGTCTTAAGAGGCTTGAGATATATACCCATGACTGTGTATAGATATGTGAAGCTCTAAGTTATGACTACTACAAGAATCTAGATAGCATATTTGAGTTATCAATGTGGAGTAGGCTGATGTAAGGAATCTTTGTCGTCACAAGTAGTTCAGTCACTTTGGGGCTTATGGATAGATGATGATGAGTTTTCCATGATAGTATAAGTCTTATACAAATGAGTTTATGGGGGGGGGGGTCACAAGAGTTGGGAGTCCGCAGGCAAAAAGAGGAGGTTAGATTGTAAGAGTCATGGGAAGTGGTTATGTACGCCATAAGAATAGCAAATATAGAGAGATTTTCATAAAGACAATAAGGAGCTCAGAATGACATCATTAAAAAGAGTCCGAGTGGCTAGTTATATATATGAAACTATAGCATAACAAAAGAGTTAAGATATTCTTGTGGGTAGTGATTCCTTGACCGAGTGGATGTATATGCTTACAGCCTAGTAGAGGAAATTGATTCCCAAATTTAGAGAGAGGACCTTGAGAACTCAGGGGGGAGATGACGAAGTGGTAAACCAGACTAGATCTTGCATCTTTGATAGTGATGGGTTGATCAAGATGAGATATCAACTCTTTTCCATCTCATACGATCTTTACCCTTCAGTTGAGGTGATAAATTATTCCCTTCTGGTGTATGAATGCCGTACCTATGGCCTAGTCCCATGTACATCATATTGATTCCCCTTCATACTGAGCTTCGAGGATGAGAAGTGATGAATTCATTCATTAATCCTGATCTTACCACGTGAATCCAGGAGTTTCCAGTTCTATGCTGAATAAGATGTGACCTTAGTTTTACACTATGTATAGTTCTTTGAAATCTGAGTGAATTTTGATAGACGAGGGAGATTGTACTTTGTTATGAATGTCTTCAGATAAGATTTTTCAATTGAATCATGCTAGTGATCCCCGTTCCCAGACATTTGAGTAATCCAGCTGTCCAGTCTTGATAGACGTATTGGTAGTAGTAGAATAGTTATGAGTGATGGGAGAGAATGAGTACTTCTGAATTTGTGATAATGAGTTGAGTTCCTATCTTCGAGTTGATGTTCCTTTTGAGGCTCTGCATACATGAGTATGCAAGTCCTTGATAGTATTCGTGCCTAATAATGATGTTGGAGATAAAGTTTAAACTCTAGACATTGTGTTCGAAGTCTATTCAAAAGAATGAGTATTCAAGTAACTGATTATTTGATTTCTTAATGATATTCGTGCTTATTTTGCATAGAGAGGTAGTATTTGAGGTTTCACCAAAGAGGGAGATGATAAGTTCCTCCAGGTCCATATAGTGATGCTGACAGTAGTAGACTGAGGATGAGGGTGGATGCGAAGGAGTGAGTGTATCCTTATTATGGTTTTGGTGTTAAACTTGTGTCATGTAGGGATAGAGATAGGAAGGAGGAGAGAGATAAAACCTTATGATAAGTAGTAGATGGGTAAGAGTATGTTAGTGTGACCTTGAGTGAGAACTCATTGAATGGTGGAGGTAGAAGTGCTAAGTAGGATTGAAAGTTCTAAGGTATAGACTAGTGAAGACTTCATAATAAGGTGGTTAGAGTGATAGGCTCGAATTCGTGCTTGTTGTTATGCGAGTATTGATGATAGACTAGTGAAGACTTCATAATAAGGGTTCGAGAAAGAGTTGTGAAGTAGTGAAAACCACTAGTGATCATTTAATGAAGATCCCCTGGAAGTTTAGAATTGATTATTAGGGATTAGCTTTGTATGAATATGATCATCTCATGAATAGCTCCTTGAGGCTTACAAGTAGGCTTGAATGGAAGAGGAGGAGGTGGTTAGATGAAAATTGAGTAAGAGCAGTAAACATAAGTTAATGGAGAGTAGTGCCATGAAAGGGAGTACAATTAAGTTGGAGTATTTGAGTAATTAAGTTCTTGATGTGTATATTCTTGAGTCTGAATAGAGATTGTTAAGATTGATGAGGAGTCGAGAGTTTGATTGCTTGAGTGAGTACTGAGAGGAGCTTTTGATTGTTATTCATGCCTTGATGTCCATCTCCATTCATCATTTGAAGACGAATGATCCCAAGGGGGAGATAATGTAACACCCTGTGAAATTTCTGAAATACCCCTAGAATGAAATCGTGTGAAGAACATGTCTTCCCAAGCTCCAATGGAAAATCAGACACCGAATATGCAATCAGCACAAAAAGTTGATTGGGAAAATGGTCTCGATCAGATTTTAGAGCGGCTGAGTCAAAAGATAGATTTTCATAATTAAAATAAAAATAGTGTTCCCTAGGCGCGATGCGCTAGGGACGGGCACTTACTTATTTTTATTAAATTTTTTGACGTAAATTGGAAAGAGCGTGTTTTGAGAAAATTCACAAAAATACATATATCCGCGCCCTAGGAGAGATACGGACATGGTGTCATGGAGTGAAGTTTTATTTCTTTTTACAAGAAGGGACTTTTGGTCATTTTCCAACCCCTTCTATGATAAATAAACAAGTATAAGAGATCTTCTACATCAATTTATGTCCAAAGAATCGCCCCCAACTAAGTTTTCATATGAGTAGATAGTAGGGTCAAATTCAAATGACTATATCACTTAAAGTTTAATGAAATTGGTGACCCATAATATATTAGATCACAGAGAATTGAATTAGCTTTCCAACGCATCCAATTTTGACTTAATCAGAGTTCGGAGTAGAAAGTTATGACCATTTTAGTGAAGGAGTGCAGAGCTATTTGAAGGTCCGCATCCGGAGCATGTCGTGGACCTAATTCGGACCCATACTAGATAAGCTAATCACATTTAGTTCTTTTTATTTTGAGGGTACTTTCATCCTAAAAACTTTAGGGGTCTATTTAAGGTCCTAAAACGCATAAAACGTCAGTTTTCATAATCAAAAATCTTCTTCTTCACTCCTAAACATAAAAACTCAAGAATCATCAAGAAAGTCATCAATCTAGGATTAGCTTTCAAGATTCATCCTCAAGATAAGTTATTCTTCATGAATATTTATCTACCCAACCCGATTTTCTTCATCGATTCATGAATCTCTAATAGAATCTTAAATCATAACCTAGGGTTTCAAGATAACGAATTCAAGAATCCCAAGAAATAATTTCTTGATTCTTCTTTTTCAAGAATTAGGGTTCTTCATCAAGAACTCTAAAAATTTTGAGTCAAGAATTCAAGAATCAAAGAGAAGCCCTTTAAACAATGTCTTTCCAAGTTATTACATTCTAAAGAAACTACCGATATCGAGGATTTTCTCCAAGAAAGTTATTATACATAAAATTTTGATTGTAATATCAACTTTCCAAGTATGTAAGGCTAACCTAGAAGCATGAGATTATTCTCCTAAATGACCCACAGATGGTCATAGATGAGTTGAGAGTCCATGAGTCCCCATACATGATTCTTGAAGTATTATCCTGATTGAATTCCTGAAAACTATATTATTAACATGTATTTTCATACATTGATGATCATTATAAACTTGTTTTCTTGAATTGAATACCTTTCATGAGATATTGTATAAACTCTACATGTTATTTTGTTAAAGATTTCAAGAGTAAGCTTAGGAGATGAGCCTAGCGCCTTAATGATATAAATGTGCTTGTTGTTGTGGTTCTGGTCTTGAATTGAGTGTGTTGATGATGATTTTGATGAGATTGATATCCTTGGATTCTTAAAGAGGTCGAACATAATCTTAAAAGTATGTTCCTAATCCATTGAATTGATGGTTGATGAGATAAGTTGATGTTCTTTGTCCCAAAGAGAATAAATGATGAGAAATCTTGATGTTTGATAGCTTATGATCATGTTGAGTCTTGGGAGGAGTATTGAGCACCAAAATGAGCAAGAGTGATTCCCACTCACACTCATTAACTACATGGCCAGCATAGGAGAGGATTGGACCGTGAAAATGGATGTTTCCTTAGTCCCAATGAGGACTTGATAGAATTATGGATCCACCGATAGACACGTCCTCTACCCCGGCATGGTACTGGACGAATGTTGCAATGACATCACTTTATTGTATCATCACTAGCTCATAGGTGATGGTTCTCAGTTAGTGAAACTCTAAGAAAGGTTCCATTTGGATAGTACTCTGATGTTGATGTGATGGTATGAGTCTTGATTTATGTTGATGAGTCATTGTCTACTCTTTCTTCTTGTTTTAGATAGACATTTGATAGTTTGATCGGTTATCTTATAGAGTTGATGTTGTTCCATATTATTCTACCTGTTTCTGTTTCATTCAACTATTTTACATACCATATATTCAACATAATGACATCACTCAGCACTACATCGTTTCATGATGGAAATATATGGATTAGGGAGTATCTACAAGCACATCATTGAGGGTCTAAGGCGTTCAATTGATTGGTGAGCCTCCCCTACTTCAGAGGAATCATTACCTTTATTTCATCTTTCTTCTAGAGTTATCTTTGATCAACTTTACTTTACTTTGAGGTAGCCATGGGTCTGTCATTGGCACCACTTGATAGTGATAGAGACTTCATAGAGTAGAGTCAAATATTGATGTTAAGACATGGTTGAGCTAGCTCTTTCTACTAGCCCTTTTATTTATTGATATTATTTTGAGACAAGAGGAGATGTGTCCATTACTTACTCTTCCCCTGATTGTCTTGAGTTTATTGATTGAATAAATGTGATGAGGCCAAGTGGTTCGCTTGGGGACTAGCAGTAGTCTCTGAGTGCAGGTTACGTCTAGGGTATCCTCCCGGGGCGTGACATTTATAGTTCTTGTCCCTTTAAAAATCATATACTCAAGTTCATGCCATAAAGGTCAATATTCGAAATTCATAAATCAACTTAGTTCATATGTGGTGTTCGTCAGAATACCTTAAGATCATGTTGTTGAATGATAAGCAAGCTTAAAAATAATCAATTAAGCAATATAGGATCAAAATTATATTAACCCATAAGAGAGTTCCAAGTATGAAAGTGTAGATTAGGTTAAATCATTCAAACTCATAATGCTTGAATTAAATTATGTAAAACCTTGGTAGATATACCTAAATAAACATAAAAATACATGAATAACCATAATCTAAGCAAATACCAATTAATATGCAATTATCTATAACTAAAACATTGAAAATTCGTAATTCAAAATTTAGTTTCGAAGAGGACTTTTTGGTTGAAAGGAAATCAAGAATCAAACTCACGTACCTTTAAGCCTTGAATAGAAGATTGAATGAAGTTTAAGCTTGAACTTGGTGATTCATGAAGGGTTCTTCACTTGAATCTTGAGAGAAGACTTGAGAGGATTTTTGAGTTCAGGTTCAATAGTTTGATTGAGAGAGTATTGGGAGTGCTGCGTGTATTAGTATGTGTATGAGAGGGTAAAAGGGTCCAAATCTCTCTTAGGATGCTTCATAATGTATGGGGTACTTACCTAAAAGACCTCACTTAAAACCAAGAAGATGCCAGGATGAAACCCTCCAAGAAGGCCATCCACGACCCGTCAATAGACCACTGGCTATAGTGTGGGTCGTAATGCAGGCAACCTGATAGTGCTTCACTAAAATAAGTGAAAGTTTTTGGTCAAAACTCCGAATGAGGTGAAAACGGTAGCATCGAAAAGATAATCCAAAGAGCTTTCATTAGGTAGGTCAGTCGGCATATAATTTGCTGTGTTCTGAAAGATATGATCATTTGAAGTCGATACATATATGAACTCATGCTGGAAGTTAGTCAATTGGAATCATTAGGGCTTTGCTTGATAGGAAACGGACTTGGAATTGCATGAGGGTCATGGAGGGGCTAGATAATTAAGGGCTTAAGGGAATAGGAAAGGTAAAAAATTACCCTTAATGAATTCGGTAGTCCAAACCACGAAGCCCAATTTACGGGTCGTAGTTCAAACTGCGATCCATACATTCGCTTGTACAGTCGAAATTTTTTAGAATCAGAGACCCTAATTTCCATACTTGGAATATTTTTGGAGGGTCCAATCTTCTGACCCTATCTATGGTCTGTAGAATCTTCTATGGTCCGTAAAAAAAGCTCTCATAGATCACTCCCTTCCTTAGCCAAATTTCTCCCATGAAGATCCCTTTTTACCGACCTGTTCTATGAATCGTGGTTCAAATCACGAGCCATGGATTGGCTAGTGAAACTAGAACTTTTCTAGTTTTCCTGCAACTTTTCCATTTCAAAACTTTATAGGAGAAGAGGTGTTACAGATTCCCAGGTAAATCCAGTTAAAAAATATAATTCTTCTTCTTCTTCTTCTTCTTCTATTCTTCCTCCTCTAATGGTTGAGTAACATGTGATGGATCACACATTCCATATTTATTTGATAAGGAAAACCACATAAATCAAGGTTGTAGCATACGAGTTGTAATGATCTTGCTAGTCATTTTTGAGCTTATCAGTGAAAATTACTATTTTACCTCTTCATAAGTTGCTTTGGACCTATCTTGAACTATCTGTGTTGTTGGAAGTGAGATCTCGTATTTTATATGTGGAAAATGTGAGTTTTGGCATTTTAAAGGGATAAGTTGTTGAAAGAGTGAGTTTTTGTACCATTCAGAGTTTTGGGTGTCACATGTAGATTCCATTAGCTCTGGAACGTCAAATTTGATCTAGGAGAAGTGACGAAACTGAATTTGGAGTTAAAACGGACATTTTGGACCAAAAGTTGCATTTTCAATTGATTTCGAAGCGTAAGTTTGACTTTGATCAACATTCAGAGTTAGGACACTCTAATCAAAATTCTGACATTTCTAGTGGTGCCTGATGCAGAAACTAACACTAAAAGTAGTCTCGTTGTGATTTTTTGTGTTTTTGAGGGCAGTTTGGATATTTTGAGTTTTAAGAGCTTTATGGGGAACCGGGACAAGGGGTCTATGGAGTCAAGTTTTGATAAATTGTTTGGGTCCAGATCACCATTTCTTGTATAGATATGTGTCTGGTTTGTGTGTAACAAGTTTGAAATGGACCTTTGGTTCCATTTAGAGTCTTAAATTTAGTTGATTTGCTGAAATTTGGTGCAGCTCCCTTCCTTTCTCCGCATTCGCGGAGGTCTAGCATTTCCCTTCTCCATGTTTGCAATTAGACCCTCCACATTCGTGGAGGTCTATTTGTGGGGTCATTCGTGTTCGTGAGCCCTATTTATCATTCACGAAGCTTTGTATGATCTTTCATTTTGCATTCGTGGGCCCTACCCCGTGTTTACAGAGTGTTAATTTGCTTGAATAGTTTTTAAATCGTGAAAACACCATTTTCATCCATTTTGACATTTTCAAGCTTTCTTGGGCGATTTTGAAGAGAAATTTTATGAGAATCTTTTTGATAAGTGTTTCTATCCCTGAAATTGATAATTTTCATTACATTTCTCTTAATTTTGTCTTGAATTTCATTATTTTGAATGTTTAAAATTGGGTTTTTCATGTCTATGTTTTGGAAACTTTAACTATTGATTTCTTCCTCATTTTGAGAATAATTTCAGTGTGATTTTCACTCGAACTCCTTTTCTCATGTAGAATCATAATTTTTAGTTTAATTTCAAATTCAAGAACCTCAAAATTTAGCCCTAGTTTTGACCATTTTACCCTTGGATCCAATTTGTGCCAATATGGGTATAAAAAATTCATCTCTTGACGCACATTACATATTCTTGATAGTGGTTGATTGATTCAAGCTCACTTTTAAGGCTTTGATTGTCTAAAAGCTTGGTTTGAGTGTTAGTTTGGCATTAAGGTAGGTTCGACTAACCTTTTTATGACTGGATTTGAGTTATTGGATATTTTTATGTGATATTCGTAAGATCTAGATTATTTCATGAGTAATTGGATTGGTATGATAGTATTTTTGGAGATAATATGACATCAGTCGTATTGGAATTAGAGTAGTTTGTGAACTTGTTGGAAATTTGAGAAGTATCCTTGATATTCGAGACACTTTTGGATGTTGTTGTAAAAATATGAGACTTGTGATATCATTTGGGAATTTTGTGGTAGTTAATGATATTTGAGATCCCAAGAAGTCTAGTATTATCAGTATATTTGGATATTATTGAAAGTGTGGCAATTTGAGACTTATTGATGGATTGTGGTACCAGTTGTGACACTTGGCATTTTCTTTCTGATTCTATGTTATTATTTATCGATTTTCTTATTATATTGTTGTCATATAGATTGATTTGTGGTATTGGCATGCTTTCAACGTTCCGTCTGTACCACCCCTTGACCACATAGAGATGGCAAGGTTGAGATATCGTACCACCTTATCTAAAACCCCTGGACCACGTAGAGGTGGCAAGGGTGAGATTGTACCACTTTTTAAAACCTCTTGACGACACTGAGGTGGCAAGGTTGAGATATTGTAACTCCCCTTGACCACGTTGAGGTGGCAAAGTTGAGAGATTTCTATATATGATCTGCGAGGCCCCCATGGATTCTACCTGGTAGCTTTAGCTCGGTAGATGTCTACACTAGTTGTGCAAAAGTAAGGATTCCCACCCATGCATTGCATTCTTACATTTCATTTGCACTACATCATTGATTATACTTGCTATCTTTATCTGTTCTTATGTTTATATATACATATATATATTTATATATATAGATAGATATATATAGATAGATATGTATATCTATATATGTATGTATGTATGCATGTATATATGTATGTATATATGTATATATGTATGTACGTATGTATATATGTATGTATGTATGTATATATATATTGTTCACTAACCTTTATATGGTAGGTGAAAGGGTTCTTAGTTATTAAATGCTTATCTGATTTCTCTTACCCAGTTGGTTGAACCTACTGGGTACATTTCAGTGTATGCACCCCTACTATGTTCCTCCCTGTAGATCAAGCACAGGGACTCCCCCATGGTAGTTGATCTTATTCTAATAGACTTCCCTATCTTTTCCCTAGATTATAGCAGTGAGGCTTAGCTACCGAGTC
>JAPFFP010047695.1:0-10227 GCA_026153255.1 Solanum medicagineum
CAGTTAATTCAGACGGGGCCTATCCCGAGTAATTGTCGATACTCCTGTTAGAGGCTTTGTAGACTGTGTAAATTAAGATGTGGTCATACCTCGTACTTTAGACACCGTGGCCCCAACGGCCTAGCTATACACATCTACTTTAAGCTTGATTAATATTGTTTATCTCCTTAAAAGCATGCCAAACATAGATATTACTTATAATATTTATGAAAAGCTATAGATAGAGATTGGTTCTCCCGAGCCTTACCGACAACGGGTGCCAGTCCGCACTAACAGTACTTTGGGGTGTGACACCACATTAATATAACAATTTCGGTCAATTGGAATTCAAAAGGTAGCCAAATTGAGTGAACTAATCAATTTGACTATAAGACGAATTCAATATTAATCAATTAAAGAACTTCTTAAAATTAACGAAATAAAATAATTCAATGGATTATCGACTATTTGAATCTAAAAATAAGTTATAATTAAAATAAGATAATTAACAAAAATAAAATCTTTTCGGAATGATTTTTGAGAAATTATGAAAAATTAATGATAAAGTACGTAATTATATATACGTGTATAAATACGTGAAAATATGCATAATACATATAATTTTGGAAATTAAAAGATTATCACTAAAACAACTTAAAAGATTTTTCTTTTAATTATTTCAAATTATCAAAAATTGAAGAAATTCGATAATTACATGTGGAGGGTCAAACTTTGGTGTCAACACTAACTACCAGCATAGCAATAATGGTAGAATATGAATTGCTTGGGATCTAAATATCTACAGAGTTAATGCTATAATAAGCTCTAGCCAGACTATTCACTACACTATTGATGAAATTGCAAAGGGGACTATCATGTGAATGCACTATAGTTTATGGATTTACCTCCACTAAACTGAGAAAACCACTATGGATGAGTTGAGGAGTCTGGGGCAGAACATCAAGAAGCCTTGGCTAGTGTGTAGAGACTTTAATGTTGTTTTACATTCTAGTGATAGAGCCTTTGGAAATCCAGTAACATTAGTTGAGATTAGAGACTACTCAGAGTGCTTACATGACATTATGGAGGATAAATTACCATGGAAAGGGGAGTACTACACATGGACAAACAAGCAATTGGGAAATGCCAGAATATGTAGTAGAATTGACAGAGCATTTGGGAACCATGACTGGATGATGCAATGGGGGCAGGTTCAAACAGAATATACCCTTCCTCTGTTGTCTGACGACACACCAATATTATTCACTGTGATAGGAACACAACACAGAGTCAAAGTCCCATTCAGATTCTTTAATGTGTGGGCAGACCATCCTAAGTTTATAAAGACTGTGGGGCATACATGGAAGGAACAACTAGCTACTGAACCAATGACAAACATCTGGAAGAAACTAAAGGATCCACTCAAAGAACTGAATAGGAAAGAATATAAGGGCATAGAGCAAAAAATCTCCAAGGCAAGAGAAAATGTTCAACAAGTGCAAAATCAGCTCAGGAAGAACTACACAGATGTTGCTGCAATACTAGAAAAGGAACAGATCCAGGAACTAGAGATGGTCAAACATTGAAGAAAGCATTTTAAGGCAGAAAGCAAGGACAAATTAGATTCAATTGGGAGATGGAAACAACAAGTTCTTTTCAGCAACTATCAAAGAGAGGATCCAAAAGAAACAAATCATAGAGATAACATCTTTACAAGGGCTCAAGCTGACAAAGCAACATGATATAAAAGATGAGATTCAAAGGTTTTATCAGGGGTGAATGGGAACAATAGCACAAACACTACCAATAGTCAGTGTAGAAGTTATGAGGAAAGGATCAGTGATAAATCAACAACAAGGGATTGCACTATGTTAGACAGTAAAAGATGAAGAAATATACTCAGGCCTAAAGTCCATTGATGATGATAAAGCATCAGGTGTGGATGGATTTAACGCTCTATTCTACAAAAAGGCATGGCCTGTGATCAGAAAGGAAGTAATTGTAGCAGTTATAAGATTCTTCAATACTGGTAAGGTGTATAGTGCTATGAATTGTACATCCATCACATTAGCACCTAAAAACTCAATCTAGCTACTGTGAAGGAGTACAGGCCCATAGCTTGTTGTACAGTTTTGTATAAAGTTATTGCAAATATCATAACAGTTAGACCTCAAGAGGTGATTGCAACAATGATCAGTGAAGCTCAATCAGAGTTCATTCCAAGAACGAAAATAGCAGATAACATCATCTTGGCAACTGAAAGTTAAAAGATACCAAAGGAAACACATCTCACCTAGATGCATGATTAAGATAGACCTACAAAAGGCATATGATTCAGTAGAATAGGTGTACTTGGAGCAAGTGCTTAAAGAGTTATGTAATGTGTTAGGACTATTTCTTACTCTGTAGTTATCAATGGAGAGCCTAATACACCTTTTAATGCTGCTAAGGGACTAAGGCAGGGTGACCACATTTCACCCTATTTGTTTGTTGTTGCAATGGAATACCTAAGCAGATTACTCCGCACCATGAAGGATCATAAAAATTACTCTTATCATCCTAGATATGCGAAGTTGAGGATATCACATTTGTGCTTTGCATATGATCTGCTTTTGTTTGCTATAGGTGATATACAGTCTGTGACCAATTTAATGACTTACTTTGATAAATTTGTGTTACGACCCAAGCCGAAGGCCTAGACGTGACACGACAAATAGGGAACCCGAAGGAACCCCAAATAAGCCCCTTAACTTATCATTACACATCACCGGTCGCGGAAGTATATAAAAGACATAAAGAATAAGAATAGGGGCAAAGGGCTAAGGGGAAAGCTTGCACACCATCATAATCAAGAGATAAAGAATCGAGCTCATATCATAGATACATAATATGTCCAACAAGCACCTCTAATACATAGACAAGAGCAGGGGCCAGGACAAAGCAACTTGGCTCACCCTCATAGTCAATAAATAATAAAGAAGAATGTCTCCATACATAATAAGAGAAGCATAGACTAAGGTCCCCGAAGTGGAGGACTCACCAACTAGCTTGAGTAGTACCGAACTAGCCACGTGGAGGAGGAGGATGATCAACTTTGGCACCGATTCCTACATGGTAAATCATGTAGGCAAGAGTATGTGTTAGTACGTTTGAATGTATTAAGTATGTAGGATGCAATGCAACAAGGGATAGGCATCATAATCAAAATACATATTAATATGCAATGGGCATAATATAACAATATGTCATGTATGATCAATGCGTAGATGAAAACATGCTTAAGTAACTCATACTCATAGAATATCATAAGTGTAGAAGAGACCAAGCTAGATTTCCAAAGTACAAACCCCTTGGTAGGTTAGTGATGATATCACCCATCACCCTGGTGTGCAAGGTACAAACTCCTCATCTAGGTTACTAATAATTGCATCTATCACCCTAGTGTGTGAGGTACAAACCCCTCATCTAGGTTTTTGGCAATCTCATCTACCACCCTAGTATTTGGATACTAACCTCTCAACTAGGTTATCGAGGCTCTTACGGGCATGGTCTAATGCAACACTTTATACAAATTATATCATATGCATAAGCTCATTTCATCATCATAACATCAATCATATCATATCTCATGCTTTGGACCTTCAATTCCTCAAGAAATCACATCCGGACATCTTATCAAACACTTAGAGGGTGTGTAATGCTAGTACAAAACCATGAAGTATAGAGATGAAATCATGCAAGAAAATTCATTGTAAAAGCATCAATCAACACCTTGCAATACCGTCAAGCAATATATATCAAAACCCCTCATCAAATCTTACAATAGATCCAAGATTTATAACTCAAAACATAGCAAAACAGTCACAACTTTATATAACTTTAACATAGTCCATAGATATGTGCATATTAGTAAACCCATTAGTAAAATCAACTTTAAATCATGCAAATTGAGTAGAAAGGAGATTAGGGCACAATGGATGGAAGAACCCAATAGCTAAAACCTACATACCTTAGCTTTGGGGAAGCTTTTGATGAAGATTGAAAATGGAGGCTTGAAGCTTGAAGAAAATCGTTAGTTCCGGATGAGTGTTTTGAGACTTGAATTTGGGAGTGAAAATGTGGCTAAGTATTTGAGAGGATATTGGGAAATGTTTAGGATGATATGAAGGAGACTAAATATAGGTAAAAACACGTTTGAGAACACTTAGGCCAAAGACCCAAAAGCCTTGGACCGAGATAAAAATCACTGGTAACAAAATACACAGGTTCGCATCTTGTCCGCAGCGTGGACCTGTTGCGGAGGCAAAATTAATACATATCCGTGACAGCTGCGCGTCGCGGCACTATTGATTTTGGATAAGAAAAATTACGAAAAATGAAATTGCTAATTGTTTGCTCTTAAATAGGGGTTAGACCCTTTCCCCCTAATTTTGACCCCCTGAACAAGAATATGAAGTCAAATTTTTGATATTACGCATGAATTTTGAGATATATAGAATTTAAAATTTTGGGCATTCCGAGGCACATTTTCGGGCACTTTTTGGGGTCGTTTCAATTTGTACAAGCTTCTGGTTTTCAAGCTAATGAGGATAAAAGTTCAATCTACTTTGGAGAAATCTCAAGGGAGGAACAGGAAAACAGCATCCACCATACTGGAATGGCACTTGATCAGCTTCCTTTCAAGTACTTAGGCATCTCTCTTTCAACTAAGAAGCTCACATTGAATCAATGGCTACCACTTGTGGATAAAATAGTGGCTAAAATAACTTCCTGGTCAACAAGGAAACTATCATATGCTGGAAGACTACAAATGATTCAGGTCGTGCTCTTTGGAATCCAAGCTTACTGGTCCCAACTGTTTCTCAACCCAGCCAAGGTTCTCTAACTTATTGATGCACACTGCAGGAGCTATTTATGGTCAGGTACAAGTACAATCAATAAAAGAGCTCGTGTAGCATGAGAGAAAGTATGTATCCCGAAGTTAATAGGAGGGCAAAACTTGATCAATATTAGAATGTGGAACAAGGCTGCAATAGCTAAAACTCATTAGGATTTGGCTAGTAAATAGGATAAACAATGGATTAGGTGGATCCACATCAAGAACACCCCATTGCTACAACTAGTATCCATATGCCGGTTTCTTGGATGGCAAAAAAGATCATTGAGGCTAGAGCTACTCTGAACTACATTCAGCAAGATAATCAAAGACCAATTCATATCAAGGCCATATACCACAAGCTACTAGGTAATAGCCCAAGAGTTCCCTGGAAGTCACTGTTACTTGGCAGTAGTACCAGACCAAAAGCAAAATTCATTTTATGGATGTTATTACTTGATAAATGGATGACAACAGATAGATTGCAAGTATGAGGGATTGAAATAGATTGTACCTGTAAGCTATGTCAGCAACAGTTAGAATCAAGGGACCACTTAATCATACAATGCTCCTTCACACGAACTCTATAGAGAAGACACAATCAATGGTTGTAGGCACTCGAATCCAGCAATAAATTGGGGATCGTATTTAGCTTCGCTGATAGCTTCTTCAAAAGGCAAATCCGCCAACACCCAAATTTTCAAATTGGTAAATGCAGAAATGGCGTATGAGGTCTGGATAGAAAGGAACAGGAGAATCTTTGACAAGTAAAGCAAAGGAAGCGAAGAATTGGCAAGGAAAATTGCATTTCTATGTAGTGTTAGAGCAAAACCTGCAATTAAGAGAAAATTACAATTACTAGTGTTTTAGAATGTAGGAGATGTGTGATGGTTAAGTAGTTGCATTCTGAGTTTCTTTTTTGAAATAACATTGAGATAAGAATTGCTATACCTCTGTAGTGCTCACTTGGTGGTCAATAAAATTATTAGTTACAAAAAAAATAATAATACAGAAAATAACAAATATTACTACTACTATTATTACAGACATAATTTTTGTTATAAAAGTAAATACTAACAATATGAAATGTAATTTAAAAAATGATAAAATAATTAATGAACAAATATTGAATTATTGTTTTTTATAAAAATATACTAAAAATACGTAATTATTTGAATAAAATTGAAAATAATCTATTTATTTAAAAAATTTAAAATGACTATGACAATTATAGATGGGTCGAGCATTAGGGTTTATAGCTCGAGTTTACAGCTCCATGAGTTTCCAGCAGCAGCAGACATGTTTGTTTGCACCAACTAGAGGTCGCGGTGGTGGTGGGTTCAGAGGAGGAAGAGGTGGTGGAAGAATGCGGTTTTGCAGTGGAACGAAGCGAGGAGGTGGAGGAGGGGTTGTGGTGGAGCCTCATAGACATAGAATGCCAAGAAGTTGGTACCTGGTGAAGCTCAGGGAATCTCTGTTGAGAATGAAGATGGAACAAAGATTGAATATAGAGTATGGGATCCTTTTCTTTCCAAGTTAGCAGCTGCAATTCTTGATGATATCTGGATTAAACCCAGGTGCTCGTGTGTGCTGCTTCGGGAACAACAGTATCCCGACATTGTTGATGTTATATGCTGTTGAATCTTGTCATATAAGTGGAAGGGACTTGGTGAGCATGGCTGAGAAAATACAGAATGCTGGTCGGAATGGTGGATGTGATATTTTCTGATGTTGCTCGTAAGAATTATAGCTCTGAATGCCCCATACTTCTTGAAACATGGAGGTCACTTTGTTACCTCAGTCGAGGCA
Source organism: Solanum medicagineum (assembly GCA_026153255.1). Lineage (NCBI taxonomy): Eukaryota > Viridiplantae > Streptophyta > Magnoliopsida > Solanales > Solanaceae > Solanum > Solanum medicagineum. Next base: position 6,665 of record JAPFFP010047695.1, read on the forward strand.
AACTGCATTGATTCGACACCGCTATTTGAGGAGGAAGTGACCAAGCTACGGGCAGAGCAATTTAAACCAGTGGAGCAGAACCTTTTAAAAGAAACCACGCCTTTATCGTTGGTGCCAAAGAAACAGAAGGCTGATGCCTAGAAAATTGAAGCTTATGTTTTTTGTTTATATTTGATTGATGCAACTGTAGTGGGATTTTTGTTCTTAATGTTATCCTATTTTATAAGCCAACAATAATGGGACGAACACAGCAGCCCATGAAAAGATCTCAAACGTGTTAAACATTTGGCCCTTTCTGGCCCAACATAATTGGCTATAAAAGGTCTCAGTCCAGCAATCCCAAATCCAAACTCAAATCTCTTCCAAGGCAGAAATTGGTGATTCTCTGCCTTTTTTGTGGCCTTTTCTCCTTCAAAGTTTTGGTTGATTATAGGTGAATATGCTTTTTTTTTGTTTGAAACATCCTAATGTGCTCAGGAGTTAACCCTACATTACTGCAATAGCACAGAATACAAATGAGACACTAAGTCTTGCAGTTCGCCTCAGATTATTCAGTAAAATTTGGGTACGATTTTTATTTCGTTAAATCTTTATACAAATATATATATATATACTAATAGTACAAAGAGTTTTGAGTTCTTATGGATTCGACTCCTCTGAGATTTTATATACTTTGTAATTACAACTTTAGATACTTGCTCGCTTATTAATAATTACAGTATGGAGGGAGGGAAATTGACAAAAAGAAAAGCATTCAAGCTCTAGAAACTAAACAAGAAGCTGGACAAACCATAAAAAAGGGTTGATAATTGATTCTAGATTCTCTAATTTGCAAGCCATTAGGTACAATTGTGGGAACCCTTTTCAACTCTTCAAATGTTGGATCCCTTTTCCTTGAAAATGAGCCATAATGTTCTATTTTTATGTACTTATAATTGTTGGCGACTGATTATTCTGTTGTACTTTTACCGAGTAGTTGTTCTTGAAAAAAATTACAGTTTTAATCTTGGCACACAAAACGTAGATTAGTTCCCACATCGATGGGGTTGAGATAGGTCCAATCCATTTCTTTACAAATACTACACGTCTAGATTTTGAGATGATTTAGCCTCCTTTTGTTATTTTTGTAGCATCTGAACAATTGCCGCACATTATTAGATTAAGGAATTTTGATAAAGTAAAGTAGTAACTTTCACACACAGTTGTTACCACGTACGTATAATTGCAATTCTGTGATTGTTGATGGTTGAGAATGATTAGGTAATCTTTACTTATAACTGTATGTATGTTTGAATGGTTAACCATTGCTTTTTAGATGGTTTTGTCAAGTCGTCTCATTGAATAATATGTTAAACAAAAAAGAAAGAGGACACATTATTGATTGCGGATGTACTCTGTGCTCCTGATATACTTCAGTTTCTGTTTACCTCACCGAAGTTTAGATTAAGATATATGTGAGGTGAGATATGAATCTTTATGATTTTATCATGATCTAAAGTCTAGAAAAGGTGCACTATTTAACAATTTCATCAATACTATTGCCTCTATTTAATTTCTTTACTTCTATTTTTTGATTTGTTAAAAGTTGGTACAACACGAGGATTCAAGATTTTAGGTTTATGAATTGCCGTAGTGATTCCCTTTACCAACATTTCTCACACTTTGTGTATGTTTAATGAAATTGTTAAATATACGGTCATTTGTTTGGTTTTCCCAATCAACCATGCTATCTTTTTTGCCTTTACAGCTTTATATTATTTGTCGAGTTGTCATGACGTCCAATAATTTATTTAATATTGTTAAAGAATATGTTCTATCAATATGGCAGAAAACAACTCAAAACAGTATAGTAAAGTTCAACCTATACTATGTGCCAGGAAATATCTATGCTCAGGTTTGCAGTGGCTTCAAGCCATTTGCCAAGAGGAAAAAGTAGCATTCATGATCTTTGTTTCCTTTTACTCGTTACATGACTAAAAATAGTTGTAATCATAGTGGCGATGCAGTTTTATACACAGCATTGTTGAACTTTGTTTTCTCAAATTTTTTACTTGATGACACTGTTTCTTTGTTCTCAGTTAACAAATTATGAAAATAATTTATGCCCTTTACGAACATTTCATGCAAACTTGTGTTGTAAATAGCTACAAGTTACCCAAAAAAAAAGGCCTGCTTCAACTTCTAATTGTCATGTTGTGTGTGCGTTATCAACAATTGTTTGCATACAAAGGGATTACATCCAATACAACCAACCAACATCCTCAGACCTTAAGTATGATTCCAACTAAAGATTTGCGCAAACTTTGCACCTCCTTCCCTTGATATCAATGCTCTCTTTTGCTCTGTCATTGTTTTCTAAGTAGGACAAATTAGTCCTAGAATTTGCTTAAGTCCGACATGCTGATTCATTAGTTAGAGAAAAAACATTTCTCTACACTTAATGTTTCTTGTGGATAAACTAGCAACTAGCAGAGACTGGATAGGGTGATTGTATATATGCCAAGTGATGCGTCATCTGAAGACAAGGAATTGTATCAGGCCATCAGGAGCAACATCATTCATTTGATGCATATCTTGATTTTTTTCTATAATAGTTTAATTTTTTCTAACGAACTTCAAATTGATGTCCAACTTAGGCCTATATGACATGATTGATCAACAAAAATAAGAATATTACACTCCATTGTGCTGAAACTAATGTTGGCTTTCCCATCTCTTCAATTAGCGTCAGATGACCAATTGCCATAAGTGGTGGTGGAATGGACAAGTGTAGGAGCCCATGTATTCTTTGAGGAGTTAATATCTTTGGTGAGGACGAGCTGGGAACCATGGATGGAGCCATCAGAATGACGTACCATCCCCACATAGCCATACGGATCAACAATCATAATGGTTACAGATGACTTATCAACAATTCTTAAAACACTACCAACTCAGCTCTTTGCTATTCCTTAACAATACTCAAATTAAATACATCTTTACCAATTTAATTAAATATTTTCCACTTTTTTCATAATTCAAAAACTTCAACAATATTTATCCCTCTATTTTACAAGAATACTTCAGAAATAATTTAAAAAAGTAATAGTGAGAAATAGCATTTAATGTTAGTGTTGTCATAATTCATTTAATACAATGTAGACGGAGTACTAGAAAGCGTCCCATATTCAACTTCTAAAATGACAAGTATTACCAATTTAAAGAGCACTCAAAATAGTACTGTGGACCATATGATTAGCAGCTGCCAAGTTTGAAACTTACAAGTTCATGACATGATCTGCTGCATCAGCCTTTGTGTTTCGTATAAAGCAATTTTTTTTCTTTCAATATACACAAATATTTTGAGAAATATCTATTTTTCTCAAATTTAAGAAAATAATTTCCTTCTAAAAATAAATAAAACTATTTTCAAAAACTCTTCTTCAATTTTAAATTATAATTTGTTTTTATTCCACTTCTACCATGACTCCCCTCCTCAAAAAAAAATTAAGTGTTTAACTTTATTTTAAAAGAAATTCAAACATTATTTTTGAAAAATATTTCAATTTTGAAAAAAAAATTTC
>JAPFFP010047696.1:0-10227 GCA_026153255.1 Solanum medicagineum
ACTGGGAAGCTCAACAGAAAGACATCAAGAAGCTTATTGACCACTGGAACCGACTCAATATGAATGACTTTAGACTCAATATCGCTAACCCTTACAAGATGGTAAATGCAACCCTTACAAATCAATTTTTGGGCTTTAAGACAAGAAATAAACCTATCATTGACCAACACATTACAACTTTCCCACTCAAGGTCAGGCTCATTAGGGAATTGGAATCTCACTTTACGGGTCCTATAATCAATGGAAGCATGATATGCATTTAACCAATCCATCCCAAGAATGATATCAATATCCATAAGTTCAACAAAATAACAAAGCAAGACTTAATGTAATATAAACACGGGGCAAACCGTATAGACTCTTTTAGCAATAATAGACTCACTAATGGGGGCAGACACTTCATAAGGTTCACACAACAATTCGGGACACACATGAAGCTTATTGACAACAAAAGGAGTAATGAAAGAAAAAGTGGCACCCAGATCTATAATGCATATACATCATAATTAAAAAACTTTAACATATTGGTAACAACATCGGGCACCTCATCCACTCCTTGCCTTCCTTGGAGAGCATAAAACCTATTTTGCCTTGAGAACCCCCTTGTTGGCCTCCTTTTGCCCTTTGACCCACAATAGCACCATGGCCTTGCGGATGATCGTCCCTACCCATGTGCTGAGCATGAGAGCAATCAACAATCTTATGACCCACTTCAACATAACCGAAGCAAGCGTTAGAGTTCTTCAAACATATACCACCAAGGTTTCTCCCACACTTTTGACACCTAGGATTAGTCATCCCACCATTGCCACCTTGAAACCCTTGGTTAGACACCCCATCACTAGCAAATCTTTTATTTGGAGCACTAGAGGACCCTTGGCCTTGAAACTTGTGACCTTGTTGTAAACAACGAGCCTTGGCACCTTTGAAGCCACCATCAAACTGAGCCCTCTTGGACTTCCCACTTTTTCTTTTCCTAAGTTTCTCCCCCTCAAGTTGTTCGGCATATGTCATGTGCCTAGACAAGTTCATATCACTCTCTAGCATGGCTGCATAACACTTATCATTCACCAAGTTGGACACCCCCGACACAAACTTGTTAATCCTTGATCTAGGGTTGACAACCAAATTAGGAGCATACTTTCAGAGGTTGTTGAATTTGAGGGAATACTCCCTCACACTCATGGAACCTTGTTTGAAATTCATAAAATCCATTATCGTGGCCTCTCTCAACTCAATAAGGAAGAAGTGGTTAAGGAAGGCGACTTTGAACTTCTCCCAAAAACACAATAGGGAAGAACCGATTGAGGAAGACGGCTTTGAACTCCTCCCAAGGAATAGCATCATCATTTCGCCTCTCCAAGTTCCATTGAGCAAACAAACTTTAGGCCAACCTTGAGTAAGTACGCCGTTAGTTCCGCCTTCTCCTCCAAATTTACCCCAATGAAAGTTAGCACCTTATACACCTCATTGATGAACTCTTCGGGATCTTCCGCTGCCTGGGACCCATGAAACTCCGGAGGTTTCATCCTTGTGAAGTCCCTTACCCTTGAGACTGGAGTAGGAGCATGAGGAGCTTGGGCCCCTTGGTTTAGTTGGTTGGTCATAGCATGGTCCAACATACTGATGGCATTTCGGAACTCATCTTGGGCCGCCCTTCCATCTTGAGGAGATTGAGGAGCGGGAGGGGCCAGTGACTCCTTGGGTGTACAAGCCCTCCTTGGTATTCCTCTTGGTAGCGACATGATCTAGAAGAGCAAAAGAGCATTAGTTATGTCACGACCCAAGCCTAGGGCCTAGATATGACACAGCGAATGGGAACTCAAAGAGACCTAAAAAAGCCTCTTAGCATATTAATCACACATCCTTAGTCGCAGAAGCAAAGTAAACAACAATGAGAGATATAATAAAAAGGGAAACTGGACTAAGGGAAGTCTTTGATAAACATTAAAGCATTAAAGAGCCAAACTCAAGCATAAGTACATCATAATATCCAACAACACCTCTAACATGGAATAGAGCGGGGCCGAGACACTTTTCAGGCTCACCCTTATAGCAACAAATGTTCGATATAAAGAAGTCTCAAAATTACAAAAACAATAAGGATAGTGTCCTTAGACTTAAGGACTCACCAAAGCTTGCTTCAAAGGATTGTACTAGCCACGTGGAGGATGATCAAATGGTGCTCCGGTCCCTACATTATAATATCATGTAGTCATAGAGTATACGTTAGTACGTTTGAATGTACTAAGTATATAGGATGAAATATGACAAGACAAAAGCCAATACAGTCAAAATAGATAATAATAAGCAATAGATAAGTGTAATCTCAATATGTCATGCATGATCAATGATTGAAATAAAACATGCTTGTAAGTCATTCAGCATATGACATAATACATGTGTGGGAAAAGACACTAATTGAACAAAATAAGACCAAGGGACCTACAAATTGGAATCTCGATGATCACCCCTTCTCGGTAAAGAGGTGGTCTATTTGCCAAGGTAAACCGTACTTCACCTTACAGGAGACCATCCCCTTTCGGAGAAGTAACCCCCCTGACGGGAATCCGTCCCATTTCGGGGTGGATTTCATGATAAAGTGCACTAAATGGATCCACCATTGATTGGTGAAACATAATCCTACGTTGGTAAATAGTTTGAGAAAAGGAGTATGGACCCTTAAAGATAGTCCATGCTGACATCCAATCCATCGGTGCTAAGTTTAATCCCACGAAATACTTGAAATTATCATGATTTAGTCATAATATAAATATCTTGTAGAAACATGACTTGAGTAGCTCATAAACATGCTTGACCTCTAATGGTGAGCATAACTTGAAACATGTGAGTAGATTATAATCATACACGAACCCTTGCTTTAAATGAATGACTCACAAAAGGTAGAAATTTTGAAATAGGGCTTAACTTTATACTTGTAACATCATAGATACTTTCATGAATTCAATACATACTTGAAAGCCCTTAATCATCATCTAGTCACTTGAGTTGTAAATCATGAAATAAACATCAATAACTTGAGAATCCTTGACTTGACATTGTATCAAACACTTGGTGGGTTCATGATACTAGTTTGCAATCATGCAATTCAAGAGTGAAATAATATGAGAAAACTCAATGAAAATCAACCCACCAACATATTGTAAAACCCTCATGTAGGGTACCTTGAAATCCATCATTAAATCTCATAATAGATCATAGTTTCATAGCTCAAAACATGTATAGTCTCAATAGACAAAATCAATTCATGGTATAAGCTTAAAATAGATAGTCATACATAATCAATCAATATGTGATAAAACCCTAACATAATTTATACTCATAATCCATAATAAGAGACACCCATAGATAATACAACTTGAAAACATACAATTTTCATAAAAAGGAAGATTGGGCTCCATGGGTGAAAGGAGCCAATGGATGAAACCCATATACCTCAAACTTGGGTTTTCTTAAGATGATATTGAAGAGAACATAGAGCTTGAAGAGAATCTTGAGTTCTAAAGTTAAGCTTGAAATCCTTTAAATTTGAGTGAGATATTTCGTTAAGTCTTGGAGAGGTTTTTGTGAGGGTTTTGAGTGATATAATGTTTAAAAATGGCTAAGTATGGGTGTTTTAATGCATAAGTAGGAATGAGGCTATGACCCCACGCCCTTGGACGACATAGAAAAACTAAGGAAAAACTTACACTGGTATGTGTCCTTGGCGCGATGTAGACCTATCGCGCCGACCATTTTTGTACTGCTCCGCGCCCCTGGTGCTTCGCAGCCATGGCGTAGATGCTCTCTGAAAATCATAAATTAGCAAAAAATATTTTTCACTATGGGTACTCTAAAATCTAGGTTATATCCAACTCCCACTCAATTTTGCCCCCCATCAAGAATATAAAGTCGGATTTTCAACATCATGCACTGATTTTGGATATATGGAAATTAGGATTATTGGTATTTTCAAATGACATTTTGGGTGTTTCAATTTAGGGTGGAAAGCTTTATATTTACTTCTAAAGCATGACATAGATCATGAAGAAGTGAAACATTTCCTAAAACGGCTCATAGCCTCCTATTCATAGTTGTGGCGCGCTTCAAAACTATTAATAAGACTCTACTTAACGCGGTGTGTTGGATTTTCAAGGACCATTAAAAACCCAGTTCTGTGATACCAAGCTTTTCACAACCCCTAAGGCCTAGACGTGACACGGTGAATGGGAAGTCTGAAGGCAACCCAAACAAGCCTCTTAGCATATCATGTACACATCCTTGGTTGCGGAAGCAAAATAAGACAATAACAAGAGTCATTTAATAAGAGGGAAGTGGGAGTAAGGGAAGCCTTTCATAATCATAAAAACATAAGAAGAGTCAAGCTCATAAGCATATACATAGTTTCCAACAACAGCTCTACTTCAGAATGGACTGTGGGCCAAGATACTTCCCAGGCTCACCCTCATGATAATAAGTATATAACATAAAAAACAAGTCTCAACACAGCATGAATAAAATAAATATTTTCCTCGGAGTTGAGGACTCACCAAAAAGCTTTCTTCAACAACCGAACTAGCCACGTGGAGGAGAATGATCAATAGGAGCTCCGATCTATACATGGTCATATCGTGTAGGCGTAAAGTATACATTAGTACTTGGAATGTACTAAGTATGAGGGGTGCAATTCAACAAATACATAAGCCATAATAAGCAAAATGCATAATCCTAATCAATGGATGTATACTCAATATGACATGTTTGAAGAATACTTGAAATGAATCATGCATGAAAAACATTCATCTTGCATATATAATATTCATATGGGGAGGAGACCTTAACCAAAATAGACCAAGTGTGTTATTACTTGGAATTCGAGGCATGATACCCCTTGGGTAAGGGATACGAGGCATGAAACCCACTTGATAAGGTGTATTATACTTTCCAAGGTAAACCAAACAAGACCCCACTAGAGGGGAAAACATGAACAAGATGGATCCACTAGTAAAGCCCATTTAGCGGAGTAGTATAATCCTACTGTGGCACGTAGTTTAGAGACTAAAGACTTTATATAAGGACCCTTTGAGTCAAGCCCCCATCTTAAGCCTCAATTGGTGCTAAGTCTAGTCCCACATATTACTTGAAATAATCATAAGTTTAATCATAACATGCATAACTTGTAAGGGACATGAATCATGACATGAGTAGCTCATTCACATGCTTGACCTCTACTAGTGAGCTTAACTTGAACATGAGGGTAAAATAGTAACTATGCTTGATACATCAACTTGATATGAATGGTTTTGAAAAGGATAAAATCTTGAAATAGGGCTCAACTTGTCACTTGTAAAGTCATATATACTTTTCATGAATTTTATACATGCTTGGAAGCCAATAATTATCATGAAATCACTTGACTTGTAAATCATGCAATAGTTCAGGAACAACTTAGGAATTCTTGTCATGTAATTTAATCAAACACATGACCCATTCATGGTGGTTATTCAAAATCATGCAAATCAAGAATATAACAAGGAGTAAGATCAATTCATTTCAAAGTAATTTAAATCAACACACCAGTGTTTTAGTAAAACCTAATTTTTTGTATCTTGAAATTCATCTCAAAATTCACAATAATTCATAGTTATCAAAGTTCACATCATGCATAATTTCTATAGATATAAATCAACTCATGGAATGAGATTAAAATAGATGTTCATGCATAATCAATCAATACTTGATAAAATCCAACATAATTTACATTCATAATTCATAATAAGAGATACCCAAAAGTAATACAATTTCAATTCATGAAACTTTCATAAAATGAGAAGGTTGAGCTCCATGGATGAAAGGACCCATTGATAAAGACCCACATACCTTAAACTTTGAATTTCTTGGAATAGAATTGGGGAAGACATGAAGATTGTGGTGGGTCTTAAGTTCCAAACTTTGTGCTTGAAATTCTTGAATTTGAATGAGGGATTTGGTGATGTTATTTTTGGAGAGGTTTAGAGAGGGTTTTATGAGTTCTAGAGTTGAAAAATGACTAAGTATGGAGGATTTCACATTTTAATGGTCATTACACTGGTCCGCACCCTAGGCGCGATGTGGACCAGGCGCGCCAGCCAAATTAACACCACTGCACGCCCCAGGTGCGTTACGACCTGGGCGCGCAGGCTCTCTGGAAATTATCCCTTTGCAAAAATTATTTTTCGTAATGTGTGTTCTAAAATTCGAGGGTTACCCATTTTTCACTCAATTTTGCCCCTAAATAAGAATATGAAGTCGATTTTCGAAATCACGCACAATTTTTGAGATATTTAGAAAATTCAATTATGGGGCATTTCGAAGCACATGAGGGGTGTTTCATTCGCGACAAGTCCGCATTGCGAACACGACCCACCAAGCTGTTCCAACGAGGTTTAAAATTTTAAATCTTTTGAGGGGCATTCCAGACTTTTTCCCACCCCTCCTAAACCTAACTCATGACCAATATCATTTTTTTCCCTAAAACGGGTCCCTGAACCTATTCTGATGTCTTTTACCTAAGGCTAAGAGAAGACTTTGAGCGAAGAAGAGAAGGAAAGCTAGGGTTTCATGAGAATCGTGCAAGTTTTTCCAAGGTAATCCGAAATTCAAAATTTTCAAGAATGTAAGGCTAGTCATAGTGTTGGATTTAGCTCATCCATGCGCCCTACATGTTGATTCTTTGAAATTGAGTTCAAGTAGAGTTTTCTTGAGCTTTTAAATTGAATCCTTGATTTATCTATTGTTCTATTACATAAAAATGAATTGATGATGATGTCAAGTTGAGAATTTAATTTGGATGCAAGTTCATGTCTTCGTTCAAATGAACCCTAATTGATGATTATATTTAATCTTTATGCATTTTTTGAATTGATATTAATGGTTTTTTTGTATCTTGAGAAAAGATGATTTTGAACACATTTTACTGAGTCTACATAACACAAATTTTGAACATAAATAATGGTTTAGAAAGGGTATTGATGAGATAATGCATGTTTTAATGAGCTTTGATGAAATTGAGCATTTGGTTTAAATGATGTTTTGAGAAAATATTTGATGCAGATTTATATAAATTTTCAAATAATATTTATTGATGGAAGAAGATGATGATGATGTTTGAGATGAGCTTTTTAAAGAGGATGCTTATGGAGCAGTATTGAGCACCGAGTTGGGTAGAGTACGAGTGCCTCAAACCCCATAACAACGTTGCTAATGTAGGATAGTTGTGCAGTTCACTCTGGCAACTCCTGTCTCAAAAAGATAAATGGGGATGATGGATCCATGATGTTGATGTTGACGTCCTTACCTTTGCAAGTAATGGTCGGGTGAGCAATGATGTCCTATTCATTGTGCACCACTAAAGAGGGTGGTGAGATGATTGTCGGTTAGAGAAACTACCTAATTTTGCATAATTGATTTGACAGAGTTGCATATAATGAAGTTATTTTCAAATCATGACTACATTCTTAAACTTGCACATTTTAATGAGTTGAGTTTTGTTAGTTTTGAGTCCAGCTATTTTACACACCAGTATATTCCATGTAATACATCAATTTGGACTGCATCATTTTATGATGTGAAGGCCGGTATTAGAGGACTTCAGCAGACACATCGTTGAAGTTCAGATTTGTGATTCCAGAGTTTGTGAGCCTTCATTGCCTTCGGAGGAACCCTTTTACTTTCACTAAGTATTTTAATTTTCCTTGAGTTGGGTAGCCATTACTTATCATGATATCATCTATATATTGGAGGTAGAGGCTTTATAGACATTGAGTAGAGGTTGATGACTGTCAGTATTTTCCAAAAATTTTTAAATAGGAAATACTTATCTATGAGAGGATTTAGTCAATTGATCTATTTCTTGACTTTTATTTGAGTATTCTTCCGCTATTGAGTATGATGTGATGATAAGACCAAGTGGTTCACTTGAGGACGAGCAATAGTCTCTGAGTGCTGGCCACGCCAAGGATACCTTTCCAGGGCGTGACAAACTTGGTATCAAAGCATAGAGTTCAAGTGTCCTAGGGAGTCTATGAAGCCATGTATAATATAGTCTTAATTATTAGTATGAAGCATGCCACATCTATAATAGGGAGGGTATAGGACATTAGTAATTGTTACACTTGTTCTTATTCTGATTCGTGTTCCAGAGTTAGAGCCCTGAAAATCTCTCTTCTAAATCATGCGTTACACGTTTACAGACCATGCCTTCCAAATGCATTGTGAACCTGAGAAGTACTGTCAGCACCGAGGAGCTTGAGCCTACTACTCAGCTTGTTACACACGCTCAATGGTTAGAAAAGGACAAGGAGAGTGACATGGAAGGACCTTGGAGCAAAACAGGCTGAGTCAATTGAACATGAGCATAGTAAGCATAAGCAAGGGAATGGAAATAGGTCCCTCTTTCTACAGAGACCCCTGAGTTATGCACCATCATAAGTGAGTGCACCTACATTTATTAATAGATATAATCTAAGGCTGAGGAGAAACTATCCTTTCAAGGTCCTAAATCCTCTATACTGAGGAAGTGTGGCTCGAGGACATAAATGAAAGCCACTATGTAGAGAGTGTGGCAAACTCCACTCCATTCGGGAAAGTGTTGAATAGGCACCCACAATTGCTATAAATGTGGCCAAGTGGGTCATTTTAATAGGGATTGTCCAATGCAGGCCTACAAAACTCAACCTATTATATATACGCTGCCGGTTAGAGGAAATCAGAGAGGCGCTACTTCTGGCACAAGAAGGGCCACAGACCAGTTGCGTGCCGTGGGCAATTGCCTAGACCAGAATAACACTTCAGAGGTTGTGACGGGTATGATTCGAATCTTCACTTCCTTTTGATGTTATCCATGAGAGGGAAGCTTATGTTTTGAAAAAGTTCAATGTTGCGACCTAAGAGTGTCACGTCACAGGAGGGTACCCTAGACATGGCCGACACGCAGATATTATTGCTAGTCCCCAAGCGAACCACTTGGCCTCATCACACCCATTTATTCAATATAACACAGAAAACTCAGCGGAAGACTAAAGATGACAATGGGCATTCAAAATCCCAAATAACGTATCAAATAAATAGGCTAGTATGGAAGAAATTAGCTCAACAAAATCTGAAAATCAATAACTCTACTCAAAAGTCTAAGAAGCCTCTACGATTATCACATTGTACCAATGGCCTACCCATAGCTACCTCAACTCAAAGTAAAGATAACTCAAGTTTAACTCTATAAAGCTAGATGAAAATAAAATAGGATCCTCTGAAGTAAGAGAAACTCACCAACTCAGCTGAATGCAAAGATCCTCAACTGTTGGCCTCATCTCAATTAGCCTCGTAGAGGCACTTATCAACTCAATTAGTCTCATGGAGACTCTCCTCATCTTAGTAACTCAACTCAATGGAGACTTTTGGCCTAGCATCTCAATCAACTCATCAACTCAGTTCTCGTTGAATTACTCAAGGACTCAAATCAATCATTAAGAGGAATCCATTTAGACAAAACTCTAGAACTCATTTATGAATAATCATAGGATTACCAAACTCTATTAACTCAACATCATGTTCATAGCACAAGCACAATCAACATACCAACGTCAAGGCTCTAGACTCCATCCCTAGGTTCGTTTCATTCATGCTTTCACAAATTAACATATAGGGTTTATACAATATCTCATCAGAAGTAGTTAATTCAGGAAATAAAGTTTACGATGATCAAAAATATGAAAATACATGTAATAGATATAAATTTCAAGAAAATTATCAAGAATCATGTATGTAGACTCATTAGACTCTTAACTCCTCTATTACCATCAATGGGGAGCATGGGAGAATAATCCCATGCTTTAGTTTAGCCTTACATATCTGGTGTGAAACTTTTTGTAATTAATCCTTGAAGAACTCTCCTCAAAGTCCTTGGATTCACTCTCCTCTTCTTTTCTCTTTTAGCCCTAATCTTTGTTATGAACTTCGAGAGCCTTTAAAATGGGGTTTAAAAAGCTTTTTATGCTCAGAACAACCTATTTATTTTGTTTTTTATGAGTGGTTGAGAAAGGTCTAGAATGCCCCTCACAAAATACTGAAAAACAGTTCACCTCGGAAAAGCAAGTTCGCGATGCAGACATGGTGGTTTTGAGATGATTTTTGCTGAAAATTCTGCGATTGAGTTTTCTGAACCCAAAGAAGATATTTGGACTAAAAATA
>JAPFFP010047697.1:0-10227 GCA_026153255.1 Solanum medicagineum
TTTATATCGGTAGAGGTCACATCCCCAATATATATATATATATATATATATATATATATATATATATATGAGCATCGTTTTCATTTCGTGCACCATGACTTCTATAGCATCTTGTTATAATAAATTCTTTGTTATACATTTCCTTCTATATTATGTGCCCTTGTCATCTAACGTTGATATGCAGGTTTTGGTAAGTTACATGTATTGCACCCCACATACTTAGTACATTCAAACGTACTAACGCATACTTTTGCCTACATGATTTCACCATGTAGGGACTGAGGACCTTGATCATCCACCATTTGGTGTTGTGCTTAGATTCCAAGTTTACTTATAGTGGTGAGTCCTATCTTCCAAGGATGATCCACCATCTATCTATCTATGTTACTTCCGTTTCTTTATGTAGTTGAGAGTGAGCCTGTGGAATGTCTTGGCCCCTGACCCATCTATGTAGAGGCATTGTTGGAAACCTTGTAAACCTCTTTACGATATATGCTACGTGTTACGGTTAAGTCTATGTTATGTATTGTCTATCTTTGACTATTGTCATGTGAGTTAGTTATGTGATTTATAGTTGGGTTATATGTCTGGTGGAATGATCCTAAGTCCCGAATTGTCCGCATAGCATGAGTCATACGTACCCGCCCCTTAGTATATATGTTCTATGTGCTATGTAAACTCATGTCAATCCCTTTCCCTACAGTATTCCCATAGCATGAGTCCTACTTACTCGTCCCTTAGAACTATGTGTTGATTGTTGAATGCGCTTCCGAACAGATGATGCAAGTTTTGGTATCTTGAGGCTTGTTTGGGGACTCTTGGGTTCTCATTCGCCGTGTCAAATCTAGGCCCTAGGTCCAGGTCATGAAAAAGACATACGACTAATGAGTTAAGGTCACATGACCAAGTTTGGACAAAATAAGGCATTTTATATATGTGCCATATTAGCATTTCTAACTAATGAGTTTAGGTCACATGACCACAAGTTTTAACAAAATAAGACTTTATATACAGTGTCATATTAACACTTTCTAAACCTTTTCATTGACACTTCACAAACATAATCCTTCATGAAATTTTTCTTGTAAAGTCTGCCTCTTTTTGATAAGCCTGCCTGAGCACTTTTATCTTGAGCATATTGCGTTTCTCGCGTACAATGAACATTTTCATCTTGAGAAAACTGAGCTTCTCGCACACAATCAACCCTTTCATCTTGAGCATACCGAGCTCCTCGCACATAATCAATCCTTTTATCTTGAGTACACTGAGCTCCTTGAACACAATCAACACCTTCATCACTCACATTTACAACATCTAGAACAACTTCATCTTGAATGCATTCAACACTGGCTGATTGTTGCCTTAGTTCCTACTCAAAAAATTGAATATTAAAATCTGTTATATGATATAAAGTTAAAGAAATACAAAAAATTAAAATTTTAAATCACAACCTAATTTCTTGCAGGCTGATTTGTCAAATTGACCTCCAATAGAGAATTAACCCACATGTCATGGTTAAATTCGTCTGAGTATCCCCATAAGACAATATCTGACTCCAAATCTTCACTTTCAAAAAGTTGTCTTATTTCTGGCATAACAATGTTGACAAGCTTATAGTGGCCTCTTGCATTGTGTCTATCTTGTTTGCATATAGAACACCTTATATGAATAAAGCCCTTTTTTGGTAATTTCTTTGGAGCCAGTTCTTCACCCCTTTTCTCTGACCTCCTTTCAGCTTGTCTTTGCACTTCAACTTGTTTCTTTTTTTTCTAATTCTTGAGCTTCCTTTCTTCTTAATTTAGGTTTTCTCCCTCTCTTCTTTTTTACTATCTTAAGAGGAAGAACCTCACCACCATTCATCACTTCTGGCCAATGATCGTCGGGGTTGGTTGGGTTAATGAAATATGAGTACACATTTTTGAAAGTTTCAACCTTTTAGTATACATTCACATAATCTTCAGCTCTATCACTATTTCCATGGATACTAACCACAGCATGAGGACAAAGCAATCCTGTTAAATCCCATCTTCTACATGTACAATTGTTTTTTGTATATCCACAATATATGGCCCTCCTGGACCCTCTACTGACACCCTTGGTCCACTGAAAAATTTTGGTCTAAACAATGTTGCCTCAAGTCTTATTTGGCTTAATTTGTTTTTCAATTTTTGGATAGATAAGACTTTGGTACTTGTTAGTCTATTCCTTCTTCTTATACAACCTCTTCATAAGCTTATTCTTGATCATTTCCAATATAGTTATAATCGCCTTATCTCTTGCATCAAGTATGTACCTACAAATTAAAACATAAAAAGCATAATGAGAGGATTGATAGGTGTGCGTCACATTTTACATAAATACAAAAATATGCAAGTACCTATTGAAACTTTCACAAAGATTGTTCAAGAGCATGTCACATTTGCTATGTGTCTTGAACAATGCTCTAGTCCAGGTTTCACATGGTCTTTCAGAATGATCAAACCATTTTCCAGCCTCTTTATCCTCTTGCTCGAGTCATTCCATGTATATCTTAAATTTCACCTCATTACTTTCTCTTACTGCATTCCATACTAGGTCCTTCACTGCCTTGCCTTTATGTTTCTGTCTAAAACTTTGATACATGTGTCAGACACAATTTCGATGTTCTATTTGTGGAAAAAATTCCTTAACAACTTCAATCAATCCCTATAATATTGATTTTGAATAGTTATGTACAGACTACAAAAAACAAATAGTAAACTAAAAAGATGAAAAATTTTGGATGTCTCATCTTTTGTCTGTCAGACATAAATACGATGTGGTGACTATCTGTTATCTCTAAATCATATCCAAGATTGGTTAGAAACCAACTCCAAGTGTCTTTACTTTCAGTATCAGCAATCACACATATGCAATAGGAAAGATACAATCATTAGGATCAATTGCAATGGAGCTAACAAATTACCTCCATATGTGCCCTTAAGCCAACAACCATCTAGGCTTATTAATGGCCTACATCCAGACTTAAAGGCATCCTTCAAAGGAGCAAGACACACATAAAATCCCTTAATATTTACCTTCATCTCTGCAAATCTCTACATTAGAACCTGGATTTGCATTCAGCAGATCAGCCCGATACCTTAACAATTTTCCATATTGTGCACCCTCATTTCCATAAACCCATTTCAAACCTTGTCGTTTGGACCTCTACGCCTTCATATATTCTATTATGTAGCCAAGGTCCTTTTGCACTAGTGCAGTTAGCCCATTAATAGTCCAAGTTGGATCAACTCTAAACAATGAAAATACTTCCTTGTAATCTATTGATGTGTCATATGGAAATTGTCAGATACCGTGGGACCTGAATGATTTATATTCAAGGTTTTGATTTGAATTGTAAGATCAAACTTACTTACTGGACTAGCAAAAACATGAAATGGACATCCATACTGCTTGCATTTACAAATACATCTTTTTTATTATTGGTGGTGAAGTGTATTTGTCTCATATTTTTAATCCCCCAGTTCATACAAACCTCCTTAAACTGGTCAAAGTTGGCAAACTTCATCCCTACTTCTAGAATAGGGAGGTTGTTTTCTACATCATACTCTATATATTCTACCTCATCTTTTGACTCAGTACCCCATTCCAACAATTCATCAAAATCATCATAATCTGATTTTGCATTCTGATTCACTTTTGGAATTAAAATTTCAGTGGTGGATGGACCAACACTATTACCTCGACTATTAGTGTTTTTTCAGTCTACCTTTCGCCTTCAAATGACGACGCTCGGTAATAACATCATGATAATCTTCGTCACCTTCCTCCAAGTTATAATCGGGATCATCAAAATTATCCTCTTCTACCTCACCCACCATATTATCGTGGACAACCTCTATTATATTATCCCTTAAACTCAAAACATTATCACCCTGAACTTGTTCATCCAGAACCATGCTGAAAACATTTTTAAACTGTGACGATGTTCCCTATAAACACAGATTAAATACAATTAAAAAAAGTCATAAAATAGACAGAATCCAAATGTTCTTAAAATGATAAATGCTAATCATATCTATTAAGAAAACAGTCTAATATTCGAATTGATGAAGAACCCTTAACCCCATTTATCATTGTTAATTTGAAAAAATGACTTTGACTTTGATTTTTGAAAATATGATTTAATACTCAATTAATTTAAGTATAAATCAAATTCCCGAAATTAAAAGAGTCGCCACTTAATTTTAAGAAAAATTAAGAAACTTAATTTTAAAACCTAACAAAAGAGTTTTAAAATATCCAAGAGTCGGGTAAGGGTTCAACTTCCATTTTGAGAAGAAATTAATCACTCAAAATGATCGCTAACTTGCGGTTGACCAACAATTAGGAAATTTGACTAAAAAGGGTTGACTAAATTTTAAAAATTTGACTAAGTTTGAAAAGTTAACTAAGTTTGCAAAATATTGACTAAATTTTAAAGAATTGACTAACTTGAAAAAGTTGACTAAGTTGAAAAAGTTGACTAAATTTGAACTATTTTGCAAGAGTTTTACCAAAAATGAATTATAGTAATAATCCTAACACTAAGAAAATCACTAAAATGAAAATTAACATAAATGAAGACAACATTAGGGAAATAATTAGATTAATAATAAGAGAATAATACAATCAAGTAAAATGTTAGAGTTAGTATCAAACAAATAACAAGTAATACAAATAAAGAGTAGACTCCAGGAAACAGCCTCTCTACTTCTATGAGGCAGTGGTAAGATCTGCGTACTATCTACCCTCCACAGACCCCACTTGTGGGATTTCACTGGGTATGTTATTGTTATTGTACAAATAAAGAGTTGACTAAAACAAACAAATAAAAGTGATTGGGCCTGGCAGGCCCAAGTTCAAACACCCGTCCTTATTCTAGCATTTGGGCCTACCCGACCCTCTAAAAAAAATTTTGGTGCCGCCTTTGGGCCTGGCCCATCTCCTTGTATCAGTGTATATCAATGTCTATACTTAATTTTATGCCTCCAAAACTTGTAAACTGCTTTCAGGGCCTGTATCTTCCTTATCCTGGGAATTTGGCTGACTCAAAGAGGGTTGTTGGGCCTCTATGGCCCAACGAGGTGCAAACGATAAGAGAGGAGCCCATTTAGGACTCCTAAACGATTTATATGCAATAATACAAGTAAATTACATAAATAACAATTATAAATCACTTAATAAGAAAAGTATATCAACACAGAGATATGAAGGTGTGTTGTAGCTAGTATCTGAAAGAAAGAAAGGGAGCAATATTTCATGTTTATAATGATATAGTGGTATAGACATGTATAAACTGACATGGTAGCCCTAAAAACAGAACTGAACAGAGGACAAGCTATCCGTAAAGAAAACATGATCATGGATTAAAGGCATGGTTTACAAGAGAACTTATGTAAAAGAATTAAAACAAGAGCCAAATTCAAACATATACTTGAATAAATTCCCAATCTTTCTCATGTTCAACAGATTACTTTAAAGAAGAGTCTAAGACAGTAAAATATGGAAAATTAAATGAGAATTATAGTAGTAAATAACCATATTCCAAATGAACCCTTAATCCAAAAGACTTAAAACCAAATAAAGATGTGAAGCAAAACTCTAAGGATAAACTCATAACAGAATACGGAGATTTACTAAGCCAAGTAACATCTTGCTATGATGGAGTACAACAAACCAACTATTATGTTACCAGGTGAAGTATACTCTCGTTCACATATAAAAGACACGGATGAGAGAGTCACAACTACCATATCAGACCACCATTTAGATTAATCAACAAAATAGACTGCTAGTAGTGAAGCCAAAATGTTGACGTTAACCAAAAGTTTTAGGCTTGCCAAACCAAACAGCATCTTATTGTGAACAACAAACAAAAACAGACCAGCTACTAACTAAGAATTAAACCATTTTTATCCCTTTTAAAGGTTGACAAAAAACAATCATCAGAGGGGAAGCTTTAAACTTAGGTTCTGGACTCAGAAACAATATGTTATCAGGCAAGAGTTTAATTTGGACTCAAAATCAACGTAATCAGGCAAGAGACTCTCAAGTCAAAATATGCATTATAATGACATTTCTAAAGTCAGACAACTTTTTATAAAACAAAATAGAAGCAAAAAAACATGACAAGGAGCTGTCATGACTCAACAAGATACAGTAAACATGCTTTGAGTCATAAATAAAAATCATGAACTTGTATTATCGAAACTAAACCACGAAAAGAGATGTTATTAACACAACACAACATCATTAACTTAACGGCAGCTACACCTTAGCAAGAAAGAAAATAGAAAACAGAAGCATGCTTTTAACATTTTTTTAGCAATTTCAACGTAATAGAGACATGTATGTTGTTGTTTTTAACCAAAGAACTTAGATTTCAGGCAAAGTCCGACAGAAACCAAAGCAGATGACCTCAAAAGCACAGTAAATAGATTATATTCACATAGTGACATGAATATGATTTGAATACAGGACAAATAATACCCAGACAATGAACCTAGAACCTACATATTACCAGTTTCATAATCAATAAAATAGTAAACAAAATCAAAAGTAGCAGTTACCGAGAACTGACAGGAACCATCGAAACAATAATACAAGCTCAGAATAAACACATATCATGAAGTCTAGATCAAAGACATAGCATGTTGCAAAATAAAGGAGGAAACAAGGCAGAAATAGAGATGAACTCTTTATAGTGAATACCCCCAACTCGAAGCTGTTTTCAGCAAAAACTAAGACTCACATCGAGGAACTAATTTTCAAAATCATGAAGTAGCAAGGTGCATTATTGTGAAGTTTTGAAATCAAATACAACATAACACGATCAACAACATCAACCCACAATGTAGTCTTGCTTTATCAGAGTATTTCAGTTAAAATAAGATTAGTGCAAACATAGCTTCAACATTCACATTCAGACACAGTATATGAATGAAATCGTGAAACCAACAACGAGATTGGGATATTACCTTTATTGGAGCAGCGAACAGGGACGACGAACGAGCCAACAGAAGCTTTCACTACCAAGAAGTTGCACCCTCGAACCTCCTTGCTTCCTTACTGAATCCTCCTATCTTTTACGACCTCAAAAATGAATGATCTATTCGGGAATTTCTTAGAAATTTTAGGTTTCCTTTAGTTCAAGAACGATTGTGAGATTTTTAGGGTTTTTAGAATGACCAATGACTGTGAGATTTCAGGTTTTCTAGATGATTTCATGGCTATAGCAATTGATTGGAGTTTTTAGGGCCTTTAGAAATCAACTACCGCTGCTTCAAATTGGGGAAAAGGGGATATATATATATATATATATAGGAATTTCTAGGATTTGAAAATAGGGCGAAAATTAGAGTTATTTCAAATTTCAAATCCAAAATTTCCCCGAATTCTATCCTGATTTAGAATCCAAAATGTCTCAAATGATTCCTCAATCTGTTGGTGGAAAGTGAGGTAGACAGTTCGATAGTGAGCAAGGAGGACGGGTAGAGCGAGATATAGCCACGTATGTACGGAGATATGAAGGAAATGTTGGGGGAGTTTGTTGTCTTTCTGGGTTTTCCGTTGTGAAGATGATGAAGGAGAAAAAGGGGTCGGGGAGAGAGAATGTATGCGAAGGAGAGAGAAGAAAAGAAAAAGAAAAGGGATTGGGGGCGTGTGGCCCCCACGCATGTGTAAACATGCATATATGTATAATAATTTGTATATGTAATGAGGCTGAAAATGGGGAAATGGGATGGGTTACGGGTATTTTGGGTTGACTTCGAATTGTTTGCGCCAAATTTGGGGTATGAAATAGGGCATCAAAATGGGGCTGAAAAATAGGTTTAAGGGAGGGGTATTTGATTTAGAAATTGGCCAATTTGATTGCAATTTCATCCAATTAAATATTGTCAAATTGAATTTGATTGACTAATTTAACTATACGACGAATTAATACAAACTAATTTAAGAGCTTTTGATATTATCAATCTGAAATAATCAAATTAATTCTGAAATAATACTTCTTCAGATAAAAGGCATTTATTTAAAAAAAAATATTTTCCCGTATTGTGAAAACCAATTATTTCAAATTGTCAAAATCAAAAGCTCCATAATTAATTCGTATTGTGGAGGGTTTCAACAACAAATAGTTAAAAAACCAAAAAAAAAAAAAACCTAGATTAGAAAACAATACAAGATTTTTCCATGAGAAAGCAAAAAAATATTATCTTAAGCCTTCCTTTTTTTTTTTTTGAAAAACCACAGAGTGATCCCTTTCCTCGTGAAACAAGGACTGAGGCAACGAGTAGGAGCCGTTCATTTGAGATTCATTTGTTGTTCTCCTTGATTCAGTAGCATATTTCATCTTCAAAAGTAAAAGTTTGACAATAAATATTTATTGAGACTGAGGATATATGTTTGTACGCACAATTCTATCACGTAACCATGCTTGATTAATGAAAAAGTTTTAATACATTATATCACTTAATCAATGTAAGTTAAGTTAGTTTGGTGCAAATACTTGGTGCGGGTTAGTAATTACCAATTACTTAGTAAACACAAATCCTATCATGAAAATGCAGTTCAATGATACATTATGGTAATATCCAACAAAAGAAATGGAGCCTAACATATAAATTAATAAAATAAAAAAAGTTGTAACGCTAGCTATTTGTTGTAGAGTGGTAATTATTTTCTTAATAAAGTAAATATAAAAAGCATTAACTAGTTACTGTAAAATATAAAATGCTACTTCGTTGTTTATCATCCATAGCAATAACTCATTTGTGAGAATAGTCCAACATCAATAATCGCTTAATCAACTATGGATCACTCCAAAACCAGGTGGGGTCCACTATATGAAAGGAGTCCAACATCAACAGTGTTACTTAATTATTAGCAAAGAATAAGTTACCTGGAAATTGGCAAGAAGGAAATCCTGAGGGCGGAGGCAAACCTCTAGAAGTCTCAAATGATGATAAGGCAGAAATCTTTTATAGCAAATGCTAAGTTACTAAAAGAGAAATTATCCCCCTCTAAGCTTTTTCCACCACAATCATATAGATTACAAAAGAATATCCAAAATGGCAAGTAAAAGAGTAGCAACATAATTAACATACAATCTGTCCAGAAATTCTAGCATAGGTGAAATTAACTTGTCTCTTTGGTTTTGATGAATAAACCATACTGGTGCATAAGGAAGTTTACTTACCTTCAAAGCTAAGATTTAGAGCTTTTTTAGGGACCTTTGTGAGGTTGCAAAACTTGTCTTTCACCTCCTTAAAAGAGAGCAAACAAACACCAAAAAAGCATATCTTTTTCTTGTCTATGTTGAAATGAATTGTGGGTTGGTTATCATCCTCTTTTAAAGCCTTAGCTTGGCCGACTTACCCTTGACCATTTGACCATCTTAAGCCACATATTAGTAAGCTTCTTATGTAGCAGCTTGGCCCTTGGACTTGGGCCTAAATGGGTCACCAAGTTGATGGGCTTGGGCTACCTATTTTTCAACTTTTCTTTCACTTAGTTTGGGCCCAATTTGTTAAGTGTTTTGTATTGTCTTTGGGCCCTTTTTAATACCTCTCTTGGGCTGAACATATAGTCCCTTTATGATACTAAAACATGGCTAAAGTTGCACCCTTAACACGGACTTTATTCGTAAACGAACTTAGACAAATTCGACGTCGAGCCTCGTCTCCGTTTAACTAGCGATTTTGAGCTAAGCAAGCAGGTGACTCACCTGCTAGCTTCTAAGTCCTACAAGTACCTCAATTCTTTTACTTCATTTAAGGTCGTAATCTCCTCAATTCAACACAAAACATGTATACACTCGACCCTTTTAAGCGCTAGACGCACATATAGTCCACTAACACGATCAAATCAAAGTTGACAGAGTAAGAGAAGTTGAGACAAATAACAACATACAATTATGCAAGGATCAAGTATTCATTCAGATTCTTGGATGGACTATGTTTCGCGATTCCATTGACGCAGTTTCACCTTCTTTCCTTTCCTTTCTCACCCTAAAAAAAGAAGCATAAAACTCTTCACTTATTCTTTTAGAAGGCAAAGGTCCTTCAATTATTTTTTCTCTTTTTAATAAGACCGACGACAAAGCTAAATTGTGTCCAAATGAAGATAACCAGTCAAACTGAAAAACACGCTGGTACAAGTCAACAATTGATTCCACAAAAAATAGATATCACTGTACCCTTTCAT